>JBAMJV010007954.1:0-186504 GCA_037951105.1 Echinarachnius parma | reverse complement strand
CATGTACATGCATCATGTTCTATTCCCAAATTTATGACAGAAACAATTTCCTGAAATTGAATAAATATTACACTCATCACCCTTTCTTTCATACATGAATATGCTTGACTTGAATCTGTTGGCACAAGGTCACACGCACGTAGGGAATACATGTAATTGAGTAATTCAATGTTGTATACAAAGAGTAGAAGAGTAGTTCTCTGAATAGCTATCATTTTCGATTTGCTTTGTGAGAAGTACAATGTCAATTGCAAGTTTGTGATTCATTTGCAAGCAGCGCACAGTGCATACACCCCCACTTCCATTTTTAAAGTCATGCTGTACAATATGTTGATTATTCCAAAAATGGTATGAAACCTGTTTACAGAAAATGGGCAGTTATACTTATAGGTTAACCTACATGTATATTCAGCGTTCTTTTAGAACTCTAGCTTGTATGAACAATTAGCTGATATGTATTTGTCTTTATATCGTAGTTTTGGAAGCAATTCCTTCATGTTTGCTGTGGAATTAATGCAGATACAAGGCGATTGTTGAAATAAAAGTTAAGTGAATATTACAAATATGAACATCCAATAGAGATTATTAGAATTAATTAAAAAGCAAATTTGGAATATTTTCATGAATGTGTTTTCATAATAACATTAATTAGAATTTCATATCATGCCTAAAGTTTCTAGCGAAGAAGTTTATTCTGGAGTTTATTCTGATGATTATTCTGGAGTTATTTTGGGGACAAATTTTGATCAGAGAAACCTATTTTTGTTTTGAAAGCAATGTCAAGCATGAGTGATGTTAATCACGGAAAAACAATACATTGTGCATAATTTAGAATTGGGATGCCGTCAATGCAGTCAGCTGGAAAATTACCTAATTCTCCCGTCATCTGATCACTTTACTCCATCATATATTTATGAATCCTAATTAGCTTGTTCACCAATTTAGCGATACAGTCGCAATGCACGTGTACTTGCTTATCGTCAGGTGAGAGGGACAAGGACGCCGCGTTGATTTTCGGCTGTTTTGAGTTCTAAACACTATCTTGTAGAGGCTCACCCTTGTAGATCAGTGGATGTGATGCCAAATTTTAAGATAATAATAATTTCATAATTCTCATTATTGGAATATTTGTAGAAAAACAAAGAGTTACAAATTGTTTCTAACAGGCTGTGTCAGGCTCCCACGCTTTAAATATGTTTATCTCCGAGGTAAAAAAAACAAGGTGACTTAGCACCCTTTCCACACATCATACACAGCAAGGTCAACATGTTGAATATATTACAGGTAGATTGAATAATAAATGAATGTTGTCATTGCATATTCGCATTAACACCCAAGGGATGTACTTTCATTCAAGGGTATCCAGCATTACAAAATGTCTGTACATTCTGATAAAAGACAACTAGTGAGATAAAAACCAAACAGACTTGTTACAATAGTTTTGTTAACCCCCACCAACTCTCCCCCCCCCACCCCCCCCCCCCCCCCCCCCCCCCCCCCCACCACCACCACCACCACACACATGCACAAAATGAAGGCAGGAGGAAATTAAAACTTATTTCAGGGCTACTTTTCAAGCTTGAATGCATAAAAATACCACTATGAAATTTGTTTTGCATTGAACTTCATGCAACTTACGGGGGGGGGGGGGGGGGGGGGGGGGGGTGGCTCTTGATTTTGGGGCTCTTTTGGGCATTTAGAGGGCAAATTTGCCCTAAGCCCCCATGTATTTTTTCACTGTTGGAATGTCCCCATATTGTTACAAACTCAACTGATCCCCCTCTACAGGGTCTGAATGAGAGACTAATCCAAGACTAGACTCAAAAAGAGATCAATGAACCACTCAAGGTGGCCTGGGTTCAGGTCAGGGTCAAAGGTCAGACTCTCTGGCATATTTTGACATTGGTCTTGCCAAGCTGACAACATTCTACACAAGTTGGGTAAATAAGCAAGTTAAAACACAGCAAAAGGAGAACATATTAATCCTTCAACTTTATAAGCATGTTCAATGTGTCTTTGGGGAAAGGTTGGCTCCATTTACATCAATAGTTCTTACCCTCCCATACCATAATCATAGACCCAAAGGAATGTCATGAAGTATTTAAAACGGATACATATATTCTGAGACTAGGCTCATAAATAGATCAATGAACCACACAAGGGATGGCCTGGTTCAGGTCTGGGTCAAGGTCAGAGACTCTCTGGCATATCTTGCCAGAAAGAATTTGCAGAGCTGATAAGCTGAGTGAAGCAATAATAATACTTTTTTGTCACTTGTGTTAGAATTCTTTCTTATTTCCATCTCTTACCTATCTCTGTATTCATCCTATCCCGTGCTTACATGCTTCCTTCTTATGCGCATAGACCCCGTTTACAATGAAAAAAAGGCCGGGCCTAATATTGGGCAAGTAATCTTCCATAAATGGTCTAGTTTGGTTGCCTGTTCTAACATTTTTGTTTTAATGAGACATTCAACATAATTGTCATTAATCTCATCTAGAAGTAGCATGCAAGGAAATGTTCTATTTGGACAAGTCAAGATTTGAACATTTATGATTTTTACTTGCACAAACGGGCAAGTGGAAAAAAAAAAGGTTGTATTTATAGGCTTGGTATAATAATAGAAGTCTGTGATAGTAACCTTACGCCATTCCTACACTGTAAACATGGTACACTGTACACAGTATAGTACATGTACAACACAGAACAACCCATGCCTGGGCCTGGGCATACCACAAACTACAGTGATGATGATGTCATCCCAAAACTATTTCTTTGAGTCCAGATTATCAATCAGTGTGGTGGGAGAAAAGCAAACAATATTGACAGACCTGAACCAGTGGAAAATACACAGTTGAGCCTTGAGGAGCTTGAGGCAATTTGCCCCCCCCCCCACCCTCCCCACCCCAGTGGCATAGCACGGTCAGGTTGTTTGGGACAGGGGGGGGGGGGGGGGGTAGGCGATTGATTGAGGGGCATACCGTATATTATTGATTTCGTTTTTTTTTTAATACAGATTTTCCCCTTATTAATTTGTATTTATTTATTGGTTTTTGAAAATTATTGGGAGGGCACAAGCCTACCATGCCCCCACCCCCCCTATCCCCCTCTGAGATGCCAAAAAATGGTGGCCCTCTAAGACTGTATTTGAGTTCATCATTGAATTACAAAGTTTGTAGTGTCTTCCCCTACCTAGGGACTTAAAAAAGAACCCTAGAAAACAAAATTTCAATTATAATGACCAGCACATATTCCACCACTACCAACAAATGAAAATGGTGGGGGTCGATGGAGTCTTTGGGCCATTTGAGTGCATATCATATTGCACTTTTGACATGTACAGTATGTATTCCTTTCTTTTGCATTATTAACCTGTAAAATTACCAAACAAGAATTTTTTGCCTGCATACCAAGCTTATGCCAGGGTGAACTTATTACAGATACATATAAAAAACAAAATAAAACTCCTCAAGCATTTGGTAGGAAAATAAAATTCCACCTATAGAAATGGGATTACATTTTGTAACAGTTCAGTTGAATGCTTGGGTAATTGGTACAGGGGTCAAGGTACTGAAAGAATAACAACCACATATGTGCCTCGCCATCCGCAGAGGAGCCAGAAGTCGCAAGATGTCGAACCTCAGAAAATCACGATTGATTTGAAATTGCATGAAAAAGTGAAAAAAAATATTATTGCCTCATACATTTCCCTGATTTCTGTTCTACCGGTACGCAAAATATCCAGTAAAAATATCCAGTGGAAAGGTAAAAATTAAGCAGAGTTTTGAAGCATGTTTTTTGCAGGTTTGAAAAGTTTGCGTTCCAAAATTATTTGCCACTAAAAGCGATCGATATTAAGCTCCGCCTCTTAACAACCCCTTTGTGCTAAGTTGGAATCTCTGTAGCTGTCAAGAGCGGCCAGCGCACATTGAGATTCTTTAATCCCTATTGACTGTGCACGGAGATTAGTAATCCAAATGGCCTCCATTGTATAGTGGCCCTATTGAGTTTGACAAAAGTATGTTTATGACAATACGACCCAAGTCCTATCCAATTAACTGCACACCCACCCACCCCCCCCCCTCCCCCCCCCCCCCCACCCTCTAACCTCATACACTATGTACACCACTGGTTGAGTGTGAGTATTATATAGATTAAAGAATTGGGCCCTGTAACATAACATTCATTAATCGTATGTAGAATTAATTTGTCGTACTAAATATTAAAGTAGTTCATAATAATTTATAATAAGGCATACCCCCCCCCCCCCCCACACCACCAAAAAAAAAAAAAACGCTATTTAGAGCTTGTTTAAAGGGTACCACCAGGCAGAGATTTAGCTCTCTTACATCAAAGACATATCTTAAATGAACATACAAAACAAGTCTGTGATCCTGAAAGTATTTCTACATCGCCAGATAATCATTTTTAATATCACCTATCAATCATTCTGTCAGCGGCAGTTCCGATTACGATATCACTTAACGATCCTCTTATCGGGAAGCAACTGCGATATATCGCAAGCAAGCAGAGAAAATCTCGAAAATCTCTTGTGTAGTGCAGCGAATAAAAAATCAACTTGGCGTTCAGAAACAACATCTATCCGTATACACGCGTAGCGCTATATAATTATATACAAGCATTGTACGGTTGCATGCATTCAGAGTATATCTACATTGTATTATGCATGGTGCGTAGCTATAATAGCGCTGGGCATTGTGTGTACCATAACTCCAACACTGCCGTTGTAGTGTGTACATCAAAGTGCGAGCACACACTGCCATACGATACTAACTATCGCACGGGCTAGCGATAAATCGCATACTACCATACTAACGTACGCGTATTGATTGAGCGGTCGTGCAAACAAAGTCGCGCGCATGCGAACCAGTAAATAGCCGTGGTTACGTAGGTCGTAGTAATTAATTGCATTGTTCTCAAATTACAGAAACATATCAGACCCCATGAGAGTATGATTGGTATTCAATTAAAGTACCAAAACAACTAAGTATTGGTTTTATCATGCCCGGCGGTACCCTTTAAGTTGGCTAAAGCACAATCCCACTCTTTTATATACCCTCATTTTGAAGTTGACCGAGGCTCGCCTCCGTTACTTAGAGACCTGTTTTAAAATGTTCTAAGGGACATCCCCGGGCATCCCCGCCAAAAGAACGAAAACAAACCCTGTACCAACGGATCCCCCCCTCCCCCTTTGGTACCTGGGGCCTCCCCCTCCAAAATGTCTAGCTTCGATACCCCGTTTTACTTTTCACGTATCAACATACTGTTCTTTGTAATAGTTTTTACATTACGCACCAGACGCAAGTTTGCATTCCTAAAATCAAACTGCCAGTCAATACCGATTAATCGAACAATAAACAGATCCAGAGCGGAGCCCCTTTTGTTACCTGAAAGTGCTCGCTATTGTATCATGTGCTCGATGTGTACAGTTTATCGTTCCAAACCCACTTAAATTGTAATTAAATCTGTTCATATCTCTTCAATGCATGGATAATATTCAACAGTTTCTGGAGGGAAGGTGTATATCATACATATTTACTGATATGCAAGTTTTCAAGAAAATTGAATAAAGGTTGCTACGACATTCTATTCATGCAATCGGTTCATTTATGGCCTGCTTAAAACGCTAATTTCACTTTCGAAATGGATGTAAAGTTTCTTGAGCTATTTTCTCGGCATCTTATTTCCAGACCGTTCAATATTTGCCTTAGAAAAGCGTCAATAACTCCGCGTTGCAGAATCATTATGAGACAAACTTTATATCATATTTAAAGCTTAGATATTGCTGAATCGAACTAAATACAAATCCAGAAAATCAACTTTGTCGACTTTCGGTTCTTCTACGTAGGACGGGTCACATATATGGTTACATGCACTATAGTTGCAGTTCAGAATAATAACCATATAATATGATTACAAGCACTATAAATGTACAATGTAGTTGCAGTTCAGAATGATAACCATATATATGGTTACAAGTACTATAGTTGCCTCTCAGAAATACATTATGCCTCCCAATTCACTCATCTATTCATTCAGCCGTCCATCCATTCATTCATTATGCCTGAATAATGCGCAGAATGCTGCGTCAAATTGTTGAGTCACCAGTGGGCAAGTGATTCATTTCTGTCATTTAATAATGATTCCACTTCCAGTTGTAAATAAAAAAACATATTTCCCTTGGACTTGGAGCAGTAGGGAAAATAGATAACAATTCATACAGGCTAAGGTTAATGTAGCCCCTAAAATGCCCCAAAAGAGACCATCTCCCTAAAAATAATCATAAGTCTAAATTCTCATTGACTATTTGACTTCAATGTAAAGATTGCATGGACAAACACTTTGGCATGTCAGGAATGTGAAAGATAAAACAACAAACAAATATTCTATTCCTGCAAATTAAAAATAAATATATTTTACATTGCATCAGCATGTATAAGGGGTAATAATTCTTTGGGGTGCTTCTTTTAGACCTACATTACTCACTCTAAAATGAGTTTTAACCAAAAACATGAAGCGTGCATTTATCATAATCATTAGGGGGGGGGGGGGGGGGGCTATAATTTGGCATTAAAAGGATCTAGTAACATTGTCCAAATCTAAAAAACTTAATTAGAAATCTAGTGGTTCTCTCATATCTTGTATTCATATTTACCAATACAAGCATGAAGCACATTCTTTTAATTTTGTTTTTATTTCCCTTTCGATTTAAGTGTTTGGATTTTTCACTATCCACTGGATAGTCAGTGCATGCAATAAGTTAGCAATTATCACTTTGCATTTTCCCTCATTACTCTGCCATATAACATCCATTTAACGTGAAATTTTCACACAATACTCAGGACATATCAGCTCACAAAACTACACATTATACCAACCATTCATCACTTTCTGCACTAGCGAACAAAGTTACTTGATCCCTTTAAGTGGGCTGATTTGCCCTGAGGGGTATGTTTTTCACTGTCAACAGGAAAAGACATTGTATATTTTCACCTGCAGTGTGCATGTGATAATCATGTCACATGCCCACACATACTAGTACGCTAAGTTGTCAATATGCTATACTCTATAAAGGCATGCCAGGATGTGATATGATTACTTTCAGTTTCAGAAATAAATGCGGACTAATAAAAGCATTCATATCCATCCATGGCCATATAAACTGAAGTAAAAAAAAAAAAAAATCAAGCATTTATACTTAATTTTGGTTGAAGTACTGTAAATTAATTATTCGTCAATTCAATTAACTGAAAATAGAAATGTTTCATTCAATATTACCATGATTATAGCCAATAATGTAATATGTATTTTTTACTTCCGAATGGTATAAAAAAAGATGCTAAAAATGTACCAGAAAACCATTTAAACAGTAATTTTGGTTGAAGTACTGTAAATTAATTATTCGTCATCATTCAATATTACCATGATTATAGCCAATAATGTAATATGTATTTTTTACTTCCGGATGGTATAAAAAAAGATGCTAAAAATGTCCCAGAAAACCACTACCTTGCATGAGCATATAACCAGGTATTGTTCTACATTGATCCTACAATCGGAAACTACAGTCCAAATGATCTATCTAATCTGACTACAGTAGTTGCACAAAAGGTGAAATTGATTAATTTCTCTTTCAAAAAGGAGAAGGAGAAAGAAAACAAATGGATTTTAATAATAATATCTCTTCCACTCCATCTATCTAAGGGCAACATTTCTGGTCAGACAAAAAGGAATTGTGAAAATGCCCATGAATAAATCGATGGCACGCCACTGCATGGGAAATGTCGACACCCTGCACAATAGATCTACCATTTGTCTCTTCCCGCCATTCAACTTGCCATTGTGATCTGGGTCCTTCTATCAAATAGAATATATCCTAATATTTACATTATGCACATGTACAGTGTTTTTCCTGCAAACATAACAAATTGGATTTTGTAATTTTTGAGAAATGTTGATAATTCACCCACATATTCTGGTACAAGTAATTCAACGAAGCGCCCTCATTTACATGTCTAGTATGTGCTTGGGAAACCATCATTTAATTTTGAATTTGTTTTAATAATTTGCTTATAACATATGTATGTTTAGAAGGGCAAAGAGCTCTCATTTGTGTACTGAATACATACTTTTAAAAACAATTTTGCTTAGAAATTTCATTTGATAATTTTACCAGCTATGTACAGTACAAATGGCCCAGTCGACCCTCAATTGTAAATTTGTAAACATAATGTTACTTGAGTACTTCATCTTTTCAAGTATATTGTGCTGAAGTCCCCAAACTACATCATATTTAATTCAAGATGAAAAAATAAACTTCCAAGTTAACACTGCTTCTATATTGGCAATGTTGGGAAATATACTGCCATACATACATTATGTTTCCTGTTATATTTTGAGGTATGAAGTAGGCCATGTACAGTAGGGGATAAACAAATCTATAAACAGCCAAGATCTAAGGGGATTGCGTTAATATTTCATAAACATGAAACTTGAGCACTTCATAACATTTTAAGTCATGAATGTGTATTTCACGGTCAATCATTTTTCAAGAGGATAATTAAAAATTAATATTTCCTTATAAAAATTAAAACCTCTACAAACAACAATTTGGCGACACACGATGTAAAGTCCTGGTTATTTAATCTATTCATCTACATATAATTATGTCAATGTTACATATTTAAATACAATTTTGAACCCAATAAAAGATGATTTGATTTTGCTACACCATGCATTCTCTATAGACCTCAGCATAAGTATTTCATGACATGACCTGAACGAGATCGACTACGAATCATATTTCAACAAGATACACATATTGTAGTTCAAAAGGACAGCATCACCAAACTGGAGTCACTGGACACATATTGAATAGACATCTCCAGAAATATATGCCATCTTCTTTCATTTCTGATATTAAAATCTAGCCACAAACAACATCCCAATATTATTTTGCTGCTTGGTGTATGTATTTGTGGACATGTACACAATATAATACAGGGTGAAGGCTGCTAGCCAATCAGAACACAGCACTGACCCCTCCATGACCCGCTGCTCTGCTTCTTCATTTTCCTGGCAATGACTCCAAATAGTCTTAACTTCACAGACCCTGTGATGCTGTGAGTGTGAGCAGGCCTGTGTAGTGTGGATTTTGATTGCACTTTTTTTTTTTGGGGGGGGGGGGGATTGTAATCATTACAGATTATCTTTAATTTGATAGATTTGTGAAATAATGAAAGACACTGTTGCTATCATTTCAAATGTGATTTGATACTGACCACCACACTGTCGAAGTTGTAAGTATTTAGTTTTTAATTTTGGTTTTCAAGTATCATACTTGAGACTTGAATCTACACAGTAAACAGAAAGTATTGCAAAAATTATCAAGATTCCCCAAAATAATGCATCTCATAAGTACAGTACAGGGAAATGGACAAGTGTATAACAAATGTACAGGGTCTGCAGCACAAAGACCACTAACAGCAAGGTCAACAGCAAAGTGTGCCTATAGCTTTTCCCACTATAGCTTCTGGCATGCCCTATTTTCAACATCTTGTAACAATGTATTTTGATGCACTACTTGTGAAAACTTCACTAATCCAATGCAATGCAATGGTCAGAACCGTGTAGAAATGGAAATATAAGAGCAATTTTCACAGAAGTCTTATTTTTAAGGACTGAAAATGTACTCAGAAAAAATGCATACATTTTCTAAATGAAGCAAATGATCTATTAAAAATAAATTGAAGAATTTATGGAATATACATTTTATGTACCAACGTGCAATATGATGTTTTGAAACCGGGGATCTACCATTTCCATTAGAACTGTTGACATTTTGAGCAAAAATCTTTCAAACGACCTGAAATGTAAAAACAAATAATTCTTACACTTGCCTTAGTATTCAAATGTGCAAGGTATACATAGTTCACAATACATGCTAACGGTATGATAATGTAGCTTTTACCTTCAAAACGATTTAGTATAAAAATTCAGAACTTTTGTCTAAGGTCGAAAGCATCCACAGATGCTTTGAAATTCTAAAGCCTAAATATCTCCATAATTAGGGAGAAATCTGAAATATAAAAACCCATTTCATTCTTCTGTTGCATATTACTATGCACACATTCATCAATGTATACTTCTAGTACAATGTGTCCATAAAATGTTTACTTTGCATGCCATGGACAGTCCATGGCATGCAAAGTAAACATTTTGTTATCTGCCAGATTCATACCCCACTATAAATGATGCATCTAATAAGTGCAGACTTCCTTCCAGAAGTAATTACTCGCTTATCTTCTTCTACAAATCATCACTGGCTGCGGTTCCGTCCATACACACATGTATGCCTTCCACTTTGTGTTTAAAGGGAAAGTAAGTGTTCTGTTAAAACTTAATTTTTGGTGGCTATTAGTATTAATTGTATTTAATCATTGAAAATGGATAGTTAGCACAACAACGTGTTAGAATTGTACAATAAAATCTAAACTAGGTTTTTTATCATTCTAAAGATTATTATCAGAATCAATTTCAAAGTCAGTTTAAAATAATTTTCCTGAATATGAAGGGTATATATTCCATTGAATTTCAAATTGATGAAATTCCAATACATGAGTAAGTCGAGTAAGTCAAGTCCTGCAACTTTTTTGAATAACTTTATTTATGTTGAACAGATTCAATGAAAAAGGATATTGACTTGTTTTGTTTTGACAATTAGGGGCTTTTGCATTGCCATTCCTACATGTAGCATTTCTATACTGGTCTCGCAAATATTTTTGAAGCATCCTCTAACCTAAATCTGCACTCTCCCTTTAAAGGGGTAGTTCCTGAAAATAACAGGCTTTTTACTTAGTTGTTGCTGTAATTTTTATACTGTTCGAGCATGCATAGCTTGCAATGTTATGGTGCAGGTTTTGGTTACTAAAATTCAGTTTGACCAAAACTGTACTATGCCTTTAAACATCCAGTGTCAGATCCCAAATCTCTACATGTACACATGTAAATGTATGTAGGTTAATTCATTCAACATGAGAGAAATCTCTAGAGATAGTAACATACATGTAAGCCTCTGTGTTCTGAATGATAATACATGCATAACATGCATAACATTCATTGTCACAACTATAATCAGGAGAGCAAATCGGTTTTGGTCTATATGTACACGAAGAATAATTTATAAATCGTACGCAATTGTCAGTGTAGAGACTAGAGATTCATGAAATGATTTATTTCAGATACTATAATATACACAAATATCAAAATTCAAATCAACATTACTTAAAGCCTTTTGCAATACACTTATATTGTACGTATACATGGACCTTATCAATGCCTTCCTCCCAATCACTACACTGCTGTATTGCAATTAGCGCCAACATTTTGTTCTTGTTTTGTTTTTGATGATTTTGTTAACTGTCGAAATTTCAATTATTCCATACAAAATGAAGAGTTGGAGCACAGCATTCTACATTATGACCAAAATCTAATCACAGTTTATAATTCCTTTCTACTTTTTTTTGCAGGAAATATATTTGCAACATATTTGTGGTTTGACCTCTGTACAGGGTGACTACTGCTGCGCAGGACCCTGTGCAGTACTTATTGCTACTGTGTATGTATACAAGGCAAAAACCATCTTAGTAAAACACAAGGACCTTACACTATACCATAGACCTACCCCCCCCCCCCCCCCCCCCAAGGTACAGTATGGGCTCCATGCATTCTGAAGAGGTTTGGGATAGCCTTACAACCCAACTACTTGGGTGGCATGTTGAGGTGCCCTGTTAAGTTGTGAATGCGAGACGATAAGATTCTAAGCAAATGGAAATTCATCACCCATCGATCAACTTCAAAATTCCATTTTCATAAATCAACTTCTAGATTATCTTCGTTATTTTGTTAGCTTTGTTATCATCATCGTCACCAGCCTCCTCATCATCATCATCGTGATTTTCATTGTCGTCATCATAAAAAATAATGATCATCGCTGCCATCATCTTCTTTGTAGTTCTTGGTCCTTTTCATCATAGTAGTTATCATCATCATCACCAATGATGCCTCCCTCCGCAACTATCTAAATTATGAGCACTTTGTTTTGACATTCTTGTACAATCACACTTAACCTGTTGCTTACGGGAACCAGGTGGGCCATGTACAAAGTCTATGGGGATTTCAGAATCTCAAAGGGATTGGGTTAAGAAAGTAAATTATTGATTTGCAGATCTATCAAACCATTTAAATCTTTCTAAATTTAAGGCAGCTTTCATATTTAGATGGCACTATCAGGCAATGAATTCGTTATTTAAAAAAATGAAGGACAAAAAATGAAAAAATCAGGTGTTATTATTTCGACTGACTTGAACCACATAATCCTCAGATAAAAGAAACCCTTCTCCACCCTTCTACAAGATATAAAGGGTGCTCTTTTCCTCACCCTCCATTCATTCAACCAAGGGTATAAGAGGGGCTTAGGGGGTGACAATACACCCTAATCTATGCCTGTATGGGTGCAGAGATTACATAACAATGCACCCTCTCACACTGGTCAATGACCAGAGTGCTTCATACCTCTACAGACAAACCTGTGTATAGTGACCACTGAAGGGAAATACGAAAAGTGGCCACTGGAGATTCCATTTTGACATTATCTATGAAGGGGGTCACTTCTGGTGGCCGCTACATGCAGGTTGGTTGCTGTTGACAGGTGGCCACTAAGACAGGTTTGACTATAGATATATATTTATTCCGCAGTACGATACGGGAACAGACACAAAACAAGGTACATGAACAAACGTTCAACCTGTGTATAGTAACCACCGAAGGGAAGTAAGAAAAGTGGCCACTGTAGACAGGTTCATCCCATTGTTCTTCTCTGCAGGGATCATGTTAAATGGCCGCTATGGGCAGGTTGGTTGTTATAGACAGGTGGCCACTAAGACAGGTTTGACTGTATACAAGTACACAATGCAAAGGGTGGCCATGAGTGTAATCCTTTCAATGGCTAAACTGCCATGACGCTTTGTATTTCTTCGGAATTCATTATCGAGTGTTTTTACACAAGGCTGGGCTGAGCTTATTGAGCGGATAACAACATTGCCTGTGTGCTGTGCTTATATTACAGTGTTTGTGTATTGATCCCACCTCTCTTGTTCAATTGGGTGGTGAAAAGACGCGTAATCAGATCTGATGGTCTTTGGCTAACTGCAAAACATTGATTACCTAGACCAATTACAGAGGTACATGCACACACATGTACACGTATAGTCCACAGGTATCTGTCTGCCTTTGTTTGAGAGGATCTTCCTGATCTAAATGAATTGAATATTCATGTATGAACTTAAAGGGATAAGTCGAGTTTTGGTATAAAAACTCGACTATCCCTTTAAAGAGTTCAAATTTAGTGTTGAAAATACTGTTTTCCTTTTGCGAGCCAAAATTTTAAAGTTGTGAGATACTTCTGCTACTAGAATGGCCAACTTATAATAAGACACAAAAGATGATTTTAGATTAATGTCATGACGGTTCACTTTCAATATTATGAAACTGCTTTAGAAGATTATGATTATGAAGACAAAATTATGAGGAAAAATGAAATGACAAATACCTTTGCGAGTTTGAAGAGGCGTTTTCTTCTCCCCCTTCGTTGGAAGAATTGAGGTTCCTACTGTCCGTCTCCTGCTCCTCCTCCTCCTACAGGCAGAAATAAAATCAGAACAATAACAAATTAACAAATCCAATTTAGCGTGAAAGTTCATCCAAGTATTAGTAATAATGAAGAAACATTTAAAACTTAAATCACAATCTTTGTTTTCTTCTCCTCCTTCGTTGGATGAATTCAGGTCCCTAAGCAATGTACTATACTTATCTTGATTCTTTGAGTCCTGAAGGAAGAAATGAAATCAAATACAATGAAAAGAATGACAACAAATTCATTTTAGCATGAAATTTCAATTGCTTATTACAGACAATATAAAAACATCTAGGATTATTATACCTATATTTGTACTTTATAAGAAGAAACATTTTCAACTTAAATCACATTCTTCGTTTTCTTCGCCCCATTCGTTGAACGAATTAAGGTTTCTACATGGTCCGTTTCCTGATCTTCCTACAGGTACAGGCAGAAATAAAATCAAATACAAAGAATTACAACAAATGTAGAACATATAAATTAAAGCAACTTTAATATTGGAAATTCAAATATAACTGTTTGAAGTCATGAGAAGCCATAGTTTCCCACTATCAGACCCTAAATTACATTGGTTCTCAGAAACCTAATATTAGATTATTACAGACAAAATTAAAAACATGGGATTAGAGCCCATTTGCGTAGATCGGATAGTGATGAATTCTAGAGGAAGTTTATAAAATCGGAAACCCAATAAATATGTGGCACTTCCAAACTTTGGTGTCACGCGTATAAACATTCGTTGGACAGGCAGGATTCTTAAAGACCAAGACATTGTTTACGCAATAAGTGAAGTCTCATAGTCCTTAAAAAGCAACAAATTCAGACGGGGAACACTCAAAACTTACTAGTGTACTTGGAAATGGTTGATTAATGCTGGTACACATATTTAACGCTATGTAAGTTCCAAACTATAAAAGCTACTGATATATCAAATACAGTAATAATACGGTTTACTTACCCAACTACCCCCCTCCCCAAAGGAAAAGCGAACCTCTTTATACATGTGCATGTGCAAACCCAATAAGTGCTGTTGGGAAATGCTCTCCTGGGAGTGGAACATTTACACATAAACAAACTCGATTTGAAAGTTAAAAGTTTATTCAACTCTCTTCAAAATTGCCCCCCCCCCCCCCCCTGGAAATGCCTCCCGAAATCTTGTTCTTTACTGACCCACTTACAACACCACTTACAAAGCAGCAATTGACACCAATTTGTAGGAAAAAGTAATTATTCCCCCCCTGTTTGTGTTATGATATGTCCTCGATAACCATTGATCCCTTTCTAAGAACTATCACCCTATTAATTGATTTTATGGACCACCCCTGAAAGGAGCATGCCATTGCTATGTTAATTAGTGATGACACAACAGGCTCTCCATTCAGACTTCGGTCATTACCCCTATTTAACAGCCAATGCTAGAAATGTGCACCTGTTGCCTGCTGGCCCAGGGCTGGCCCAGGGCCACCCAAAGTGGGCTTCAGGCCACTCAAATGGTGCAGTACCAAATTTTACTTTCCCAACTCGGCATCAAAAATGTAAAAAAATGTGTTAATGTATTCCTTTATTTAAGGTTACACAATTACACACAATTATGGTTTCTGGCAAGAAAATGTGATCATTCTTCATTTTACTTGCCCCACTGGGCCCCTACAAGAGAAAGTAAATTTCTAACATTGACTTAGCTCTATAATTAGCAGTGGGATAGCTACGGGGGGCACGTGCCCCACCCCCCCCCCCCCCTCCCCCCCTCCCATCAATAATAATCCAGGAGCAATAACAAACATGAGAAAAATATGTGTAAAAATAAAGAAAAACATGAGCTCTGCCACCCCCCACCCCCCCCCCCCCCCAATCATTTGCATGTCCCCCTTATTATTATTAGTCCTACCATGCTATGCCACTGTATACTAGGGTCAGGTATGTGTTGGGATGTATAGCGGACATACATGTACATGTATACATTATAGCAGATTGATGTCAATACAACACCTTGATAAAAGGGAAGCCTTTGTCTATAGATGCATCGATCCGGAAACCTTTGAATTGTGATGCAATCAAATTGAAAAACATTGGGAATATATGATTATGACATTTTAACATTTCAAAGACAATTTCTTCCGGATATAGGTTAGTTTAAAGACGTAAAAAAAGCTCCATGAGAATGTTGTATATATATCACATCAGTTATCAGCCCCTTGTGCATTCACATAAACATAACCATAATCCATTCCCAAATACTTGTGTAATAAAGAAATACAGTTATCTGTTCATATTTGAATTACAAAATATAATTCAAGCATCGATTCCTAAATATATATGCGCTACATAAATGTCTATTATTATTATTATTATTATATATCAATAATACACCTTTACACGGCTAGCACGCACCTTGATATAAACTTATAAGCACATGACAAGATTATATTAATAATCAATACAGCATTTATAATCATAAATCATAACCGTATCAATATCATTGTGAACATATATCAGCAAGAAAATTGCCTTTATGCACCTGTTTAATAGTGTTATCAATAGAATAGTAGTATGTAAAGAACAATGACCTTTGACCTTGACCCTTCCTTGTACACATATCTTACAACATGACACTTGGATTATGTTTACTATCAATGAATGCATAATCACCACCTAAATAAGTGTGCAATCATCACAAGAGATTTATCTGTCTTCATGCGACTGCTCACGTTTTAATTCTAGCTTCGTCTCTCTCTTTTCAAGTCAACTCAAGTGTTTTTAACTTGCAAAATAATAATAAAAGGATAGATTTTATGTCAGAGAAAGAAAAAAGGCACAGGCCCAAGGGGGGCAGGCCTGGTGTTGGTATATACCCAGTATAGTAGTGTGATTTATTCCAATTATATATATCCAGGCTTAGGAGGTTCCTGGCCCGACTTTGACCATATAGTTCCAATCAGAGACGCAAGAGGGAAGGGTCACGATCCACTGTACAAACGACGACATGATAACACACGGAGTAGGTACTACAACAAGTAGAAGCAGCATGTTTAGTTCGCCCACTGTCTGTACGAATGCCAGTTCAGTTAATCGCAGGGTAAATGCCGCCGATCGCCGAGTTCACACACTGCATGCACATCAGAGAAGCATCAGCATGCCTGCGGATTGCGAATTAAGCCTTTTCGGCACACTGACGATACACCAACGTACACACAGCGTTACCCACATGCGCTGCCGAGATCCCTGCACCATTATAAAGCAAGAGATCTATAACAGATTGGGCATTGGCATTGCATGGGTGTAAAGGCTCTATCCTCTAGTCTAGTTGTTGACAGTACATTGCTTTCCAATCTACCAGATTCGCACACTTTTTTCCCCATTTTTTCCCCTATTTCGCATTGCACTATATACTGCACACACTAGCTGATCATATATATGGTTTTTTCCCTGTATACTCCCCATGTTGAGCTATGCATGCATGCATAGCAGAACAATGAAATATTAGTGTGCCTCTCAAATTACACTGTAACACACACAACTATGTCTGTATACATGCAAATGATATGGGCAGCCACACATTTATGTACAAATCACACAAGCACACTCACAGTGCCTTATCAATGACTCATTATGGATACACACAGCACACACAGGTGAATGAATATTACACAGTGCATAACATATGCTGAGTGTGGTGGGCTATTACCACTCAAATCAAAGGGGTGTGCAGCATCACAATTTGGCAGGTACAAATTTCTTGCTTAAAACATATAATTGTTTTTCTCAATTTTTTTACAAAATTCTAGACTGAAATTTATCAATCAAACTACCACATTACAGCTGCAAATACATTTCTTTTAGGTTCATTCACTTGAGGAAACACTTCTTTCACTAAGAATCCCCTTTATGGAAAATGTTTTTGATAACGGTTCCAATTAAATCAGTAAATGTACTAGTATCCCTTAAAAATAAAAGCTAAAGCAAGCTATTATTTAAGAAACCCCTAAATGTAAACAAACATAAATGTTCACCTTTGTAATTTATCTTTCAATGTAAGACTTATAAAAGAAAACTGCCATTAAAGGGGTAGTTCAGTTTTGGTAAGGCTGAACTTTAGTAACCAAACCTGGACAGTAACATTATAAACTAATAGTTATAACTCCACCATGCTCGAAAGGTATACAAAATTACAAACGACTAACTAAAAAGCCCGTTATCATTTAAAAAGAGCCATTAAAACACAAGAGGGCGCTTTCTAAAAAGGCATTGGTTTCAACCATTTTTCATACAAAATTATGCATGTGATGTTTTATTGAAATAATGATTAAATAGAGAGATCATCAACAACTATTTAAAAAACACTTTTTAAAATTTTTGAAAAAGTGCAAGCATTTTTTTAAATTTTTTTAAAAATCGTCTAATTATTTGGGCCCTAAATAATTATAAGATCAGATATATTTATTGATATTTAAGCCGTTTGTGGGTCGATTTCGACCCAATAAAGTTTATTCTGCCATTAAAATTGCATGTTCTCTCAAATTCGACACTCAGTTTTTCATTACCTCACAAACAAATTGTGATGTGCAGCGCCCTCTCTACCAAAACTAAACTACCCCTTTAAATTTTAATTTTTTTACAATAAAATGTTCAAAACAACTTAGTCAGAACTCGCAACAGAAGTCAACTTGATATAGAAAGCATGTGAAAATGTCTTTAGTGAATAGTCATAATCAGAGTTGATTTGTTTTCCTAATTTTCCTAACCAAGAGAAACTGTCATGTATAACTTCCTTGTTGCCATATAAACAATTATATTTCATGGAAAACAGGCTTTATCTAAAACACCAAAACAACAAATCTAGGAAAACATTTCAGGGAAAAGTGCATTTTATTGTAACTTTTGGTATACCTTTCATGAAAACTAGTCCGCGTTGATCTCTTGAAGATTGATTTCAACTAAAATTGCACTATAACATATTATGTTGCATCAAGTTGATATCACCATCATTATCATGATCAATCATCATAAAAAGTATTTGAATTTCTGGTGGCCGGTCCGGCCACCTATTTGATGATATCAGGTATCCCAGCAGAAATTCTCGTGGTTATGACACCCACACGAACACGAAAGGCAAGCCCTGTTTTAATTCCTGAATTTCCCCCTGAATATTTTGTTGTTGTTAGAAACATGTTAACTTCCTTGTTCTCATTCCATGTAAAAAAAACAATAATTCAGGAAAATCAGATTTTATTACTTTATTACTCGATACACAAACAAAAACAAACCGTAAACAAATTTTGCCTTTTCACGGTGCTGATCACAGTAACTCATTTCTATCAACAGGTAACCCATTCATAAAAACCAAAGCAAGACGGAAGAGCATTACTCATAATCCGAGACAGAGTCTAAACCGCTCTTTTCCTTTCTTGGACGACAACCCTGAAGACTTCCTGGTCAACCAACTTCCACAATGTGTTGAGTGCCAAGTTTCCCATGTTTTGCATCCCAAAACATGTAACTTAAAGTTTATTTAACTTGATTATGTTTGTAAGTTGTAAATGTATTCATTTGGACAATAAACTCTAATCAAATCAAATCATAATGATTCATCTAGGTTCTGGGGACTTCAAGGATGATAAAGGCACATGAATTTAACAAGAAAGGAACATATAGCCCTGGATATCAAATGTAAGCCAAGATCCCTCAGCGCATGATTTCTGAAGTTCAACTATGAGTAAAAATTTCTTTTTACATACAAATATTAGAGCAAAAAATACATGTATTTCATCACATTAGTCATGAAGCAAAAGATTCTTAACAAGAATGAAAAGGTGGTGGCCCAAAGAAACTAACAAATATCACGGGAATTATGTTTTAAATGCCTCTGTGAATTATCTCGCAGTTTCATTACCAATGCACACATTATGTGCGTCATAATTCAATAGCATTATACTGCCTTGTTCCAAAAGATTAAGTTCACATTTGCGAGTGACAATACACATAAATGTATGTAAGTAGTTGTGATGGCATACCAACCTGGGAATGATCAACAATCACTTTCGTTTAGCGCCCAGAACAGCTTTCATCGGGGCCCTTTCGCACGGTGAAAAAATACACTGCGATGACATCCGATGAAAGATTTCTCTTTTAACCTTCTAAAAGTAAACTGTATTCATAAAAGCCAGGTCACATGTTTATTTCTCACGAATAAGAATTGTGAATGAGGAATAAGCAGCTTGTATTGCATGGTATCTTTTCACTTGTGTAATAATTCTGTAACTCACGACATAAGTACTTCTTATTATAAAGTCTTGTACAAAGTCTTGTTAGCAAACGTGCAGTTTTGCTCGTGTGAAATGCCTAATTGATCCTCGGCGAAACAGGAAAAGCAGGCCATTAATCACCGACAATCTACCCACGATGCCTCAGGAGCGGCCTTCTTAAAGGTACTTGATAACTCTGTCGGAAGGCAAATTGCACAATGTTTATTTCGGAGGTGAAATACCGGTTGTGGCGTCTGTATACAAGTTCAATGGTTTGATATTAACTCATTACCTACAGGAACCTGTTGGGCCCTGTATTAACTCTATGGGGATTGCAACATCTAGTAGGGAACAGATTTTAAAAGAAGTTCTAGCACAAACTATCACAGTAATGTATCAAAATATCATTGAGGTTGTATGAAATATATATAACAACGGCATGTTCATTTGCATTTTCTTTGTTTTCGTTTGCAATTACATTTTCACCCACTATTTTGCAAACATAGTCAAATAAACGGATAAATACTGCATAATTTGCCCATTCAACTTATGCTTTGTTCACGTGACAACATTTACACATGGATTCTACTAGTACAATCCATGATTCACCACACTAAGTACTTTAAAAGGCAATCGATTGCCAGTCCCACCTCAATTCTGTCAAAACATAAATAGTCCTTGGCATTTTACTGCAACACCGATTAAACAAGTTGAGCAATCCTGGCTCAAAATCAGCACTAGCCCGTGGGCAAGAGGCAACCTAAAAGTGAACTTTGGGCAACTGAAATGTCTTCAATGTCTAAACTAAAGCACCAACATTGGTTTTATCCCAAAGAGTTTGCATGATGTATCCAAATCAGCGAACAAATTAATATTTTTATTTTAGGGGCTCCTTTTCGGGGGCTACTTTTATCATCTCGGGGGCTACAAATTTCCAGGCTCTTTTTCGAATTTAAGGGGCTACTATTATGCTCTAATGCTGTAAGTGATCATCTTATAAGCATTTGATCGCGATCCAAACAGAAAATCCCCCCCAAAAAATCCCCAAATTAAAATATTTACAAAAATAAAATAAAAAATAAAATACAAATTTTGGGGGCTACTTTTTTTTTTTTCGGGGGCTCTTTTGGGCATTTCGGGGGAGAATTCGCCCGCCGCCCCCGTGTATTTTTTTCGCTGATCCGAATTCTGATATTACAAACAGTCAAAGTATCCACATTCAGATACTTTTGACTACAAGCGAAAACCATCCCAGAACGCTATTGAATTCAATCTCAAATATCTCCATAATTAGGGAGAGAATTGCAAAAATCCAAACTAATTTCAGTCTTCTGTTACCATCAAAACAACAAGATACAAGAGAAGTGTGAAAGCTCCAGCAAAAAAAATACACAGGGGCGGCGGGCGAATTCGCCCCCGAAATGCCCAAAAGAGCCCCCGAAGAAAAAAAAAGTAGCCCCCCAAATTTTGTTCATATATTTTTTTTGGGGGGGGGGGGGGATTTTGGGGATTTTTTTTTTTTTGATTTTCTGTTTGGATCGTGATCAAATGTTTATAAGATGATCACTTACAGCATTAGAGCTTAATAGTAGCCCCTGAAATTCGAAAAAGAGCCCGGAAATTTGTAGCCCCCGAGATGATAAAAGTAGCCCCCGAAAGTTGGAAAAGTAGCCCCCGAAAAGGAGCCCCCGAAATAAAAATATTAATTTTTTCGCTGGAAAGCTCCATGTGATTTTGGTTGAATTTGACAAAGTTAATAGATCACTTTACTTACTTACTTACCTGTCCAGCATTTGTATAGCGCCGTCTATCTAGTAAAACTATTCCGAGCCTGTGACTTTTAAAGGATCTAGTAACATCGTCAAAATCCACAAAACTTGATTAGAACTCTAGCAGGTATACAAGTTTTTAGTTTTCCAAAATACCCTTTCATTATAAAGATAGTTATCATTGAAGTGTTCAGATTTATAAATATCCACTGGAGAATGAATGATAACTGTGTACAAAGCTAGTTTCAACATAATTTAGCATTTTCACACTTTACTCGGCCATATGATATGACATTCATTTAACATGGAATTTTCACAAGTTATTCAGTGGACATATTAGATCAAAGGAACACACATTGTATCAACCCTTCATCAGTTTGTGCAGATGTTGACAAAAGTTAGTAGATCCCTTTAACATTCATGACAGACAGAAATGGATGAAACAAATCATTCTGACGCATGACGCCAAGAACAGGAAATTCAGACTGATCATGTTCCACAAATGTGTACCAGTTACCGTGGCAACATCCTGCCTGTGATCTGTCCACCCAACAAACTCAATCTTTGTTTTTATGTTTGTTTGTTTCTTTAATACAGTGAAATACTGGCTACAGGGACAAAGGGGCTACCCCAACCCCCCAAAATGATATAACACAACAAAGAATAAAAACTATTCATCATTCCATTCAAAATTCTCTCTTGGACTATAAGATCTTACATATATACACCCCCCTACCCCCTACCCCCCATCCCCGCATAATAATTTTTGAACCATGCAGGTTCATGCAAGCTGCCTCTCCATAATGCCTCATAATAGTATGCCCTCATAATGATGCTCCCATTATAAAAACCCAATGATAAATCCCCCACAATAATCCCCAACTCATAATACCCCTACAATAATGCCCCCAATAATAATAATTCCCCTGTAACATTGCCTTCCAAGTAATACACCAGTATTAATAATTCCTCCATGAGGCCCCGTAATAATGCATCCCATAATAATGCCCCCAATAATAATGCCCCCACAATAATCCCTTACTCATAATACCCCTACATAGTACAATAATTTCCCCAATATTAATAGTACTCCCATTATGCCCCATAATAATGCCCCCAATAATGCATCCCATAATACTGCCCCCAATAATGCCCCTATTTGGTAGCCCCTAGCTCTGCCACTTGGAATGGCAACTTGTATGGGCTCAACGCAACCCAGTAATGACATGAATTGGTTTTATCTGAGTGGCTGGATTGATGTAAACTCAAAATCGTTTAGCTCACTCATTCATTTGCAAAGGTCACTGTATTTATAACAACATTAAATAACATGTGGCATGCTTGATGGTTTTCTTATACATGTACATAATATTTGAGGGCTTGTGGATATTTGTATACATCACCATTATGAATGTGAAGTGTATGTATTGCTAGTGGGAGTATATATTGGGACCTATTTAAAAAACAACTTGCCCAAGTTCGTCATGTTTGCACAACATAATTATGACCATTGCATCTGAAATAACAAATTAAAAGAGATTGACGTCCCCCCTCTGGCACAATATGACTTGATGACAGGCAAACTAGCCTGGAAACACACAAACAAACTGTTAGTGGGAAATTAGAGCTGGCTAGAGGAAATATGTCAACAATTATAACCCACATCCTGTCTAGTATACCTAAAAGTCTTATTCTCACAACAAAAATAGTACCAGTACTTGAATCACACTAATTCCCCTTTCATAGTGCGCTGATTTTTATCGGATGCTTCCAGACGCACCTGATGAAACGGCCACTATGAATGGTACAGAGGAGAAATAGCCGATATAA
Organism: Echinarachnius parma; assembly: GCA_037951105.1. NCBI lineage: Eukaryota > Metazoa > Echinodermata > Echinoidea > Clypeasteroida > Echinarachniidae > Echinarachnius > Echinarachnius parma. The sequence continues at coordinate 162,946 of JBAMJV010007954.1, read as the reverse complement.
AGATGAGAAATAGGCGAAGAAATTCTCCTGCTCAAGAGCAGGAGAAATTCTCTTTTTATCGGTGCGACTCCGATGAAAAGCTGTGTTTGAATGTGTTCGGGAGAAAAACACTGATGAAAATGGTCAAAGGTCATTATTTTGTTCTGGCCACTGTAGCGCCTAGCTAGCAAGCGATTGCGCAATAATTCTTCACTTCCGGCCGAGGCTTGCCCCAGTGAGTGAATTTCTCCGGCAGTATGAATGGCACATGCGGGAAAGCGGCGGTTTCAACTTTGTTTACATAAGGGCAATTCCACGCCAAAGTGGACATTTGACCAAAAATTTTACAAGCATTTTTATGATACAAATTTGGTATCAAATCAAAGCTTAATTTCTATATTTTTGGGATTCAATGAGAACATTTTAGTTTTACATAATTTTAGTTGTTTTTTTATAATAACTTTATAACCATAATTGAACCCCACAAATTTGACATTTTTGTGAAAAAGTGTTTTGATCCTGTGTTTGTTTTATATTTCCCCAGTTAAGCCTAAAATCCATTATTCTGACTCCCGAGATAAGACCATTTCGTAAAATAGTAAATTTGTATGATTTATTTGATTTGTTATGCTTCAATGACTTCTTATGTTCAGCCTATGAAAATGTCCTTCCGTTACCGAAAAATCAATATTTTTAATTTTGTGGCTCACATAATTGTTAGAGAGCAGACCAATCTTCAGTGCAAAGCAAGTTCAAGTAGGCCTTCCCATGGCTAACAATTGTATTACTCATTGTTTCTTCGTTAATTAATAAATAACAAAAGAAAATGTCCTTCCGTTACCATACACATGGTAACAGATGGACAAGGTACCTCATATTACATATTATGACAAAATTTATGTTCAAAAATTGGTCTCTCATATATGAAAACCCAAAATAATGAGACAATACCTGCAATGGCCAGCTATCAGTGGCGTAGCGTGGTCAGACTAGTAATTTTCTGTGTTTCAACCAATCAGATTTGTGCATTTAGAACATTTGATCTGGCTCACAATTGATTTTATCTCTTTCTGCAACAGGGCCCTTGTATCATGATGCCATTTGTCTGGATTTCTATTGTATGGGGATTAGTAGGTCTATTTAACTGTGGTGAGCCAGGGTGTGAATAGGCTCTGATCATGACTTTGAATAGGTCTTTTTTTATACAATACACCCCTATAGAATTCTTGGACATGGGTGTAGGTCTAAAATAATTAAATTTTACATGAAATTTGCAAACTAAAAACAAGGCTGTAGAAAAAGCAAGAAATAAAATATGTCCAATTCTTTCATATGTTGTAGAAATTATATCAAGCCAAGATTTAAGCAAAAAAATTCTCAAAATTATTTGATCCACGAGGTAAAACGGAAGGTCAAAATCTAAGGTCAAAGGTTATCGTAACCAAACTCGCTCATGCATGAACACAAATGGCATAAATGGATTGCACATAACATCCCCAATCCAATGGCACCTTTACAAAATAAATTGACCCAACGGCTAATGGACAATGGCCATTTGAAAAATGGTGCCCACGCCCATTTCTTACAAAACTCCCCTATAAGAATCGACCATAGCGCCAAAACCATTGGGCGGATTGGGCTAAAACTTAAATATTTGCGCTTTTAAAGGTTGAAATATCATACATACCAAATATTAGCACATTTGAAGGGGGCTGCGATGAAAATTTTCAAATTTTTAAAAGGTGATTTGACATGGAATGACCCTACTGTGTCATATCATACATTATAGTCCATTATGTCCTTCCGTTACCGAACATTGGTCCGCTTTGTGTGAAATAACTCAAATATCTGCGGACAAATTTTAATCAAAGAACAAGTAAATTCTTCTTAACCCTTCAGAGAATGAAATGTGTACCCTTAAAATATTTTGTATTATTTAATATCACAGAGTTTTAGTTAAAACTGATTTGATAACAAAACCTTGTCCATTTTAGTGTCCTTCCGTTACCGACCTCATTTGTATGCATATTCAATAATGTGCGGAGATTAAAAAAATCAAAACAATTATGGGACCTTAAAACTGTATGTTTTGGAAGTAGTGTTATCAAAATAGACTGTTCTAACAACACAAGTATTTAAAAATGTCTTTCTTAAAGTTGACAATTTGTGTCTGAGTGTCCTTCCGTTACCATGGATTGACCATGAATAAGAGCTATTGGAGCATGAAATATAGTAAGAAAAAAATAGAAATGTAAATGGTTGTGATGTCCATATGCTATCTATGATACAAACTCATTTTAGACCACAAAAGAGATGTTTCCTTCTCATAAATGGTCTTTAAATTTCAAAATTAATTTTATTGTACAATTCCAATAGACTTTTCAGAGGTCCTTCCGTTACCGTCCTTCCGTTACCGAACACTGGAGTTATTAATTTCTCATAATTAATATACCAATGTAGATATTTTTCTTAAAAGGTGGTGTTATACTCTTTGAACATAAGGAAATTGACTAGTAGCCAACTTAACATGATAAACCTCGTAACTTCACAGAGATTGGGTCATAACTAAAAAATTTGAAAAGCCATGTCCATTTTGGCGTCCTTCCGTTACCGGCCTCATTAGTGTCCATATCTAATTTACATAATGCGGTCAAAATTTTAGAAATAGTGGAAATCAAAGGTGTCCCAACAAGGATCAAAGACATGCCATTTAGAATAAAAAATCAAAAGCAGGATCCTGGAATTATTTGATTGAAGTTCCAAAATTGTGTCTGAATGTCCTTCCGTTACCTTGGAATTGCCCATAAGGCAGTATTTTCATTGGTGTGACACTGATAGAACCACTATGAAAAGGGTATAAGAGTCAAGTTCTCAGACAAAAATAGTGGTACTTGAATCACGCTATGATATGGATACCTTTTGGCCTCAAATTTCACAAGCTGAGGCTGAATAGTTACAATTGGTCAAGTGGTTTGTTTGTTAGGTCAGTTGTTTGTCCAATTCTATTAATACACCTGTGTGGGTGTAAAAATAGTATGCGTGCCAATTAAAAACCATTGATTGATAATCCATCGAGATTTAGATATCACATTGTTGGTTGTGTGAATAATGCTAGTGTGAATGATATGGGGTTGGGGAGGAAGGGTAGGGAACCAGTGAACAAATACAGGGCAAATTAGAATCCCAAATGCCAAAAAGAGTCCCCTTGAATTTGTTAGAGTTTAATGCCAAACAATTTTTGTTGGTGCTATTTTTCATGCAGGCAGGCTTAGGGTAGCCTCTGAAATCATATCTGTTTTCTCCTGGTAGGGCAAAAGGAGTGAAGTAACAATGATAAGGGTTTACAGTCAAATGTGCTCTAGCAAACACCTTTAATATTACCACATGCTCAGGCGTGTGAATTAACTCAACTACCTATTCATTACCAGTTTTTAAGAATTAATGAGATGTTAATTGAATTGACAAGACATTGACAAACATTAATAACCTGGCTAGTTTAAGTGCACTACATTACACTGAGCCAGCAAGTGTGTTGCACCATGCGCAAGGCATTCACAAGCTGGCACCGTGCCTCAGATTTACGAATCAAAACCACCTTTAATACCACATGCACAGGCGTGTGAATTAACTCAACTAGCTTTTCATTACCGGTTTTTAAGAATTAATGAGATGTTAAAGTGAAACCAGTAAAGTGTCTAACTCCACGAAAATTACTTGGAGCTTCCACATTTCTCTTCTACCGTATTGTTTTGCTTATGGTAATAGAAGAATAAAATAGGGTTAGATTTTTTTTAAATTCCCCTTTAGTATGACGATATCTATCATTGATAATCATTTAGCTCAAGAGCGTTAATGAACGGTCATAAACCTCATACACGTTATACAGTAATTTGTTGCAAAAGCTGACGCAAATTTTCGCTTTTTTAACCAGGAAAGCAGTGTTCTTTTTTAATGAAACTTTCACACATCATTCGGACATATCTTACAATGTTTTTGGTATAGGATTGAAGTCTCAAATGTAATTTTGGGCAATATCTGACACTTTACAGGTGCACCTTTAATTGAAATGACAGGCCAGGAAGGTTAAAGTGAATGTGACCATCTAGCCACAGGAAGGCCAAGTTGATCAACTTCCGACAGCAAAGTGCAGACAAAATAGATTCATCTCTTACTAGAGTAATTAATCAAATCAGCAGCTTCCTATTTTCTCGGTAGTGCCAGTGCAGTGCACAGAACAAATTGCGCTGCTGATGGATCAACTTGAACCCATGAAACACCATTTTGATTTTGGTATAAACATGCATTATCTATCATCCATAAACCCCAGCCCAAGTATTTCCAGGACCAGTCCTAAATGGGTAAACCCATCCAAGATGGTTTGAGATATGCCCAGGGGGGTGTTTAACAAAGATCCCAAGTCGAACGTAACACTACCTTAATAAAGACTAAAACATTATGGAAAACCATTGGTAGCTTCGGAATTAAACATATTCAAGAGCATAAATGCGGATATTGGAAATTGTCCACAAAATTTCACATAAATAATTTGAAGTCTTTTTGATAAAAGAAAATGTTAAATGATTTGTATGAACATTGTAGGCCTGTTTAAAGAACTTGTTTACAAATTTAAAGAAACTAGTGGCTTTCCATAGCGTTTAAGCCCCACTAAGTGTTAAAGGGGAATTAACCCTTATCCTTTTGACTTACTGGATGTGATGAGAGCATAACTACTATCATTGCTAGTCACTTATTTCCTCATGAATATTCCCGATTACAAAAATAATCAATATTTTATGGACCACTGTCGTCTGCTTTCAATGCCCATAGGAGGCGGCCATTTCTTCAACTACTCGCGGTGAAATGACGTGGCAGTCGGAGAACACAATAGCATCATCGTAACCCGCTATTGTGTTCTCCGCCTGCCACGTCATTTCACCGCGAGAAGTTGAAGAAATGGCCGCCTCCTGTTGGCATTGAAAGCAGACGACAGTGGTCCATAAAATATTGATTATTTTTGTAATCTGGAATATTCATGAGGAAATAAGTGACTAGCAATGATAGTAGTTATGCTCTCATCACATCCAGTAACTCAAAAGGATAAGGGTTAATTCCCCTTTAAGTTCAACTTGGGATCTTTGTGAAACACCCTCAGGTATTTTTAGGACCAAACAATATCTGAATAGGTTAATGAATGGCTCTAAAAATACAAATCCATCCCAATGAAAAATAAAGACACTTTAAACATGTTTGAAGACAATTTGATCTTATTGTAACACCCATTAATTGGCCATAGACCACAACCCATAATCCAATATTGACTGAGGCAAAGTCACCTCTTTTGAGGGAAAAATCATTTTTAAACATGGCAAAACCATTTAATTTGGATGAAATCCAGCTAAGGGATAATGATAATGCGCCGCTGAATTGTTCACCTACATAGAATGCCCACTGTAAATGCTATCTATTATTATAATATTACTAGCAATTTACCCGTCACCAGATCTTTGAGTGAGGTATATTATATGTTGTGTTTTTGTGACTCATTATTTTTTTTTCCTGTAGAAAAACACTATTATGGTTAATTATAGTGGATTCTCTGCTTGTATGGTTATAATATAATATACAAGTTATTGTTAGGGTAACAGTGTATTATTACAAATTTGGACAGCAGTTCGTTAAGTTCGGCATCCAATCATTAAAATACAATACATTATAACAGATCTATAATAGGAATGGACACCATGCTGAAGGCAGTGAGGGAGAGGGGGGAGAAAGGGGGGCAGTGTGAGTAAGTGATGGGTGTAGTGGGTACTGGACCATGCATGACCCCACTGATTATAACTATTGTATTATTATTACCATACAGTAGTAGTATAGTATTAGTAGCCTGTAGTAGTAGTAGTAGTAGTGGTAGTGGTAGTGGTAGTGGTAGTGGTAGTGGTAGTGGTAGTGGTGGTAGTGGTGGTAGTAGTGGTAGTAATGGTAGTGGTGGTAGTGGTGGTAGTGGTGGTAGTGGTGGTAGTGGTGGTAGTGGTGGTAGTGGTGGTAGTGGTAGCAGTGGTAGTGGTGGTAGTAGTAGTAGTAGTAGTAGTAGTAGTAGTAGTAGTAGTAGTAGTAGGGGGGGGGTGTCAGTGAAGATTTTTCGAGGGGGGTAGCGGTGAGGATTTTTTCGAGGAGGGGGATGTTAGTAAAGTATTCGAGTGGGGGTGTCGGTGAATTTTTTTTCGAGGGGGTGTCAGTAAGGATTTTTCGAGGGGTGGGGATTAAGATATTTCGAGGGGGGCTGTTGGTGAATTTTTTTTGAGGGGGGTGCCAGTGAAGATTTTTCGAGGGGGGGGGGGGGGGGTGACCGTCAACATTTTTTGAGGGGGGGGGGGGGGATGTCGTTGAAAATTATTCGAAGCCGAGTCCGAGATCCGACTGAGATTGTACCCTAGGTTCAACCCCCCCCCCCCCCCCCCCCCCTCCCCCCCTTTGACCCAAAAATGACTGTTTTGGGGGGTTTGAACCCACCCTTTCAAATTTTAACTGGTCTCGAGACCAAATTTTAGCGGTCTCGATCGTAATTTTTGCTGGTCTCGGCCTCGAAAAGTGCGAAAAAACCGTAGTCTCAGCCTTGAAAATGTTGAAAAAACCGTAGTCTCGGCCTCGAAAATGTTGAAAAACCGTGATCCCGGCCTCGAAAATGTCGAAAAACCGTGATCTCGGCCTTGAAAGTGTCGAAAATTGTTGTCTCGGCTTTGAAATTTTTCTACGACTACCCCCCGCTGACTAAAACCCCCCCCCCCCCCCTTTAAGAAATCCTGGGTACGCCACTGCTTGAGTGCAAAAACAAATACGTATGCAATTCGAGTAGACATTACAAAAAGCGTTTCTAAATATTTAAAATGCAACTGAACAACATATTTCGGTAGCCCTTCACAAAAGGATCCCCTGTTTTTGTTTTGCGAATTTTGCGAATATTACGTTGAAAATTTGTTTTGTCTCATCTCCATCACGCACCGAACATCGGCATATACAACAAAATTGCAAGATCAGATCAAATTTAATTCAGTCAGTCACACATGCAGCGCAGAAATGATTCCAGACATCACAATAAGAACGATTTAATTGTCTTGCTTCTTCTTAATTCTGTTTCCAGAGTTGGAAATTGACACTCGTTTGCAGTGTGTGAACTACCTGCGCACTATACCAGTACAGTAAATTATACATGGCAAGTCGCACAACACACTACACGAAAATGTACTGTTGGGACTGCCACTCTCGTAGCACGAGACAATTACTCGCAGGCTCGTAATCGACATTGTCATGGATTTTTCCCGACATGACCCTGTAAAAAAAAACAAATTGACAGGGTATTTGGTGTGAAGTCTTATAAATGTATGATTAATCATATATTTACGTTTCGGCTTGCCCACGGGTGATAAATAATGAAATTTCTACTTTTCTGAAGCTTAAATAAAAATAAAAATTGCGGTATGGATCATGCCTATTTTAAAAATATTTTCCCACATTATTTTGTTCGAATATTATATTTATCAGTAAAAATAGGTTATTCTTCTTTCATATGGTATATGAAGTATACATTTTGGTAAGGTTTCAAGAGAGATACGGCAGTTTTTCCAAGGCACTTCAATAGCGGTCAACTCGTAAACAAGGTGCTCCAGACGAAAGGCTTATCGCAGACTCACGCTCCGCGCCTGGCCGGTAGTAATTTGTTCAATATTTGAGGGATAACTTTGGTTATAAAACGCACTACGGGTTTGTTTTTCGCACGCACATTACGTCAGTAGAAGCTGCATCGCGATTTTATTGCCCAGACGCGGCTTGAAAACTGCATTCTGACAAATCTTGGCGACCGACACATTTTGGCGACGGAAAAATATTGGCGACCGACACGAAACCCCGTCCTCCTATTATAATATAGATTATCATTATTGTTGTTGTTACTTTTATTATTTTGATTATTTTGATTATTATTTAAATAATTGAGTATAATACTTACATCTTCATTTTCACTATCATCCGACAGTTGCAGGTCATTCCGTAAGCTGAAGGAAAAAACAAAAGAAAGAAAAGAAAATATATTTAAAATATAGGTCTACCAGTAAATACACACAACTCAATGAAATAAAGTGATGATAAAAGAGAATGACAGAAAAACACAAACATAATACTTTAAATATACATGTAAATAGACACAACTCACTGAAATCATTTATGGTCACAGAAGGTGTTCAAACATTGATTTACATTTACACTTTTTTCACTTTTTTCATTCATGATATAGAACAGAACTGTATATCCATTACTAAGGTTTCAATGTCAAATATAATCAATTGAATTTTCTTTCACACTTCACAAAGACAACACATTGTACTAAAAAAAAAAAACAGACAAAAGATTACACACACACACACACACACACACACATACACGAATGTCAAAGATGATCCTTTTTATTCCGTTAAGTACGGAAAAGAAAACTACAGACCGTCAAAAAGGGTGGGACATTTATCTTACAAAATTAACAATGTGGACAATACCCATTTAGAAAACCATCTGGCATACTTGGGTTATTTAGAAGAATGGAGACTCGGGGACTGAACGGTGCTAGTCAAATATTGGTTCACAGTAAGCACAGCTAGACATCCTTTTCATATCAAGAGGTTCCTTAGACCTGCGATGGTCCCAAATCGTATCCTCGTCCTGTCTCAACACTAGCACTTGCCATATTGCCCGGGACATTTTTCAAATTGTATGCATTTCTGTCCTCAAAGGATGTTCCTGGCAACGTGATAGCTTGTGTAAGTTATCCCTGACATAGCATCATATAATGTATGCAGTGTAGATTCCGAGCATTGACTTGTATTTATCTAGAACATATCCAGATTGTCTCCAGGTAGTCAATTGAAGGATGTACAAACAATATGAAAATGTTTTTAGTAAACAGTGGTATTATTGGAACTTCAATCAAATTATTTTATATCAAATTTATTGTAAACTATTGGGTCTTTCTAGAATAAGATAAATGCCTGTGAACTTGTTCTTTATGTTGGGAAATGAACCAAAGATATCAAAGATGATGTGATGTATAAAGACATGAAACCAGACGTATAACATTGCTTCTGAAAGGGCTTAAATTATACTACGTAGATCTGAAAAGGGGTCGAGATACACACAGAAAGTAAGGCAGTTGGCACCATTCGAAAACCAGCGGAAAATAGTCGGTCACGCCCTGTTGTTCCCCTATTGTGTAAAATCAGCATGTCAACAAAAATGCAGGGCAATAAAATTTGTTTGACAAAACATTTGGCTTCCTACTACAACACCCTCGGCCTTCAACTGTTTTCCTCCCTGTACAAATGAAGGTTGGTTGGTTTACGTTGATCTCATCCATTTTCTTTGGGAAATGCACGCATTTAATTAGCAGTGTTTACACAAATGTGCAATAGCTTAGAATGAACATAAGTGATAAGTGGTTACTTTCAATTTATTTCAAGGCTTTCGCTGAAATCCATAAATTTACCAAAGCATACCTGATAATTTGGCAATCCAATTGTGTTTTTGTATTTTGTCCACAAGACACGCATCCTTGAACAATACAGAATATTAAATTATAGAAAACACAGCCAGTTTATATTTACACCCCAAGAACTAAAATGTAATACCTGTATTCAAGGTCCTACAAAATAATAATAATAAATAATAATAATATATAGCATTTATAGTGCGCCATCTATCTAATAAATTATTCAGAGGCGCAATAATAATAATTGGTTGATTTATGTTGTACGATGTACTATATATTCAATAAGTCTGAACATACAGACTATCCAAACCAGAGGTGGCTGTATATTATAAGGGGAGGGGGTGGGATATTAATTGCCCTCAAATTTAGAACACTCTGCCATATTGATGATATACCAATGCATGTAAGAGAGTACTAGCAAAATGGACAAATAGATTTTAGTAGGAAAGATAGTAATGGCCCATCAGATATCAACGGATATCGGAAACGTATGCCCAACGAATAGACAATTTGCGAAATTAACTTATCCGGTGATGAAAGTCGTCTCCATTGCTTCATGTACAAAACATAGAACAACGTACATCACCGGACAAGGAACGGACAAGAAACGTATATAACGGATGGAAATTTAGCTCTCCGTTTGACATCCGTTTGCGCAATCCGTTGATATGTGACCGGGCTATTAAGATGCAGTGGATATTTGAGCGAGTGGAGGGGAGGGGGTGGGTAGCATGTGACCTTTTAGATGACATAATGAGAGTGGAAAAGTAGAACGTCTGAGAGGAATAGATAGATTGTGGGTATTTGTGCAAGTAGGGGGCTGTAGTGTAGGGACTGGGTGAAGAGAAGTTAAAGGGATTCAGGGATTCATTTAACTTTGTCAAATTCTGATACTTTGATCGTTCATAATATCCAAATTTGGATACTTCACATGAACAATCAGGAAGAAAGCCGACCAGAAATTGTTATTTTGTTCATTACGCTATTACACTATTAGTTGATTGACGTCTCAAATATCACTTTGGAAAAAATCTTCTAGAAGTTAATGGATCACTTTAACGCAAACTATTCCAGTCCCTTCTTTTTTGGCTGCACCTGCCCAGGGTGAAAAGATTTGTTTGCACTGGGAACTGCATGCGCCATGGAGATATGTGGCAAGGAGAAAAATCAACTTGCAAATCCCACATCCTCATGTTAACATGGGTCTATCGCACACATTTCCCCAATCCATCATTCGCAGAGCACATTTCTATACATACTCGGGGCTGATTGGTCTACAGGCAAATCTTTCGCTTGAAATGTTCTAGCATAACATTTTGTGTAACATGCCCCATGATTGACATTTTAGCTAATTCACTCTCTAGACACAGCCAAAGAAAAAAATCCCCAAATGATTTTGAAGGGAAAAATCCCAGCATTTTGATTGTACATGTGTACTCAAAAATATCACAGTAGGAATTTTTAGTAAGAAGATATCTACTAATCTCAAACAAGAATTCTAAGAATGTTTAATAAGGTCCTATACAATCTTATATTTTCTCATTGCTCAAACTGTTATTAAAAAATATCAAGATCTCACATTCTCAATATATACATGTATATAGTTATTGTTTTCACAAATGTTGATATTCTTCGAATGAAGATTATTTCTATGAATACTGAAGGATGATTGGTTTAGAGGTACCTTGTGTTTGAAAGCAGATATTTGTGTAACAGGGCCCATGATTGGCATATCGTCCATTTGCCATGTAGCTTCTGATTTTGTTAGATTTTCCCAGAATCTTCTTACTGCTAAATATCACAGGTTATATTTGAAATGGAATGAATCTCTAGAAAGGCTCTTCCAAGAACTAAGATCCTATATAATCCCTGCTTACATTGTATGTAGCTCCAATTTAACATGTATGGTATCCTGTTTTAATACCTACCATCAATCAAATTGATGTCAAATAAAGTAATAAGTTATACATAAGGAACTGTCTCGATGTCGTAAATCATCGCAGGCCCATTTGAAGCCATTATGGTTAGCGCATGCGTGTGACTTAGCGCTGTACTATCGAGTCGCATGCACACGATTCAAGCCCAACATACAAAAAATATATTCAAATTTTGGTCGCTAAATGGAGCGTATACAATCGACCATCGAGCGGAATAAAGATACAGATTTGTTGGTCTATAACATTCAGATGCTTTGCAGTGAGCTTGCATTCAAACATTTACTTTGTCATCTTGATGGACTATATGATCCTAATATAATTTTTTATTTCAGTTCATTTATTAAACCATAAAATGAGCATAAATATTTATACCAATTTTCCCCGAAACCTCCCTAAAACAAAGCTTTTATAATCATACCCAAATGCAGAGCAACATCATGAACTTAAATTATACACTGTTTAATCGTACCAGGAGAAATTGATAAAACACAACTAGGTGCCGAGCCTGCATTTAATGACAGCGAACTATAGACACGTTATATCAATATGTGGTTCAGATAATAGTCTGCTACCGCCATAAATAGATTTACCACATCTACCAGCGGCGCTTGCTAATTGTGGACTTACATAAAGGAAGACCATATCGTGACCTTGAGCGTAAATTGTTTCATTAAGGCTACCATAGCACAAGATGCTGGTACAAGATCTGGGGTATATTTACACTTTTCACATCTGGAATTAAGCTTAGATCTAGAATGGTAGAGAAATGGACTAAAGCCAATTTCATATTTCATTTCATTTAATTTAATTTCATTCATTTTCCTAAATTTCAATATGAACCAACAAATAGAAATGTATCTTATATTCTAAAACTTCCGTGAAATGATAATAATAAATGATAATAATGATAATAATAATAATAAATAACAATTTGGAAGTGCGATATGAAAAGGGGTTAAACGCTAAAAAACCAGTTGTAATGATCTAGTGACATGCCACACTTGACTGAAATTACATCTTGTAAGTTGTAGCTGTACGTGCAGATACAGAATGAAAATTAGGTTTCGCATGAACAAAAGTAGATGTTCCATGAATTTGCATGTTTACATGACATCAATATTCAATGAACCCGTTCAGGACTGGCACTACAAATACTCAGGCTGGGATCTATGGAGAATGCATGTTACACTCAAGTCCAATACCAAAGTCAATGGGTTAAATGGTTAGCTCCTTGATTTTAAGATTCGAACAGAGATAAAAAGTGATCTAGTAAATTCCATTTATTATTTTAAACTTTCATACGTCACTCAGTGGACATATTGATCATCAGCCTTTTATCAACCTTTAGTAATTTTTTGTTTTGTATTCAGCAACATACTGTGCTTCACCATGTTCCAATGGCCAATTTGTAATTGAGTTTATATCCCATAATAAGCACTATTACAAAAATCAATACATTTATGATAAGAGCAGGTGATTTCTCAGATTTGTTTAAGCTTTTGTATTGATTATTTTCAAACAGTTTCCTCTCAGACGTCGCTATTCACTTATTCTCCATCCACCAAGTTTCTGTCCTTGATGGGTTTAAAGGGATCTAGTAACTTTGTTGACAAGTGCAAAAAGTGTTGAGTGATTGGTGTGATCTGGTATGTCCTCAAAGTAATGTGTGAAAATTTCACGTTAGTTGGATGTTTTTTGGCCGAGAAATTAGCAAAAATGCAAAGTGATATTCACTAACTCAGTGCACTTACTTAGTACATGGCTTAAATTATCCCATAGACAGTTAAACATCTGAACACTTCAATCGTAAATATCTTTTGATTGAAAATGAGCAAAGAAAAATAGGCTTCGCCGGGAATCGAACCCGAGACCTCCGGATTGCTAGACCGGTGCTCAAACCATCAAGCCACGAAGACCTTTGAATGGCGGTTGTTCCCATGAAACCCTTTTCAATGCTCGATTAGTCAGAAGCTTTATAAACTGGGCCAATCCCAAGGATAATTAAATCAACTTTTATAGAGAAAGGCGCAGGATCACGCGAAGTGATACAGCTTTTTTATTAAATATCTTTTAACGAAAGGGAAATTTAAAAAAACGAAACCTGTCCCCCAGTTTTATTGTTAATACGAATACAAGGTATGAGGGACCCGCTAGAATTACAATTGGATTTTGAGGATTTGGACAATGTTACTAAGTCCCTTTAAATGCCCTCCTTGCATCAAAACTGTATCATGAACTATTTATCAAGTTGACTTTGCCTGCATTGAGCACAACTATATGTGATCAACAAACGACTATGTCATGATTAAGAATGGTGTTAAAAGATGATTTAACATTATATAGGAAATGTAATACATACTAGTGCTCTTCCAGTCTGTGTTTTGAACACACGTTTTAAATTACAAAACATCACTTTTATTAAAGAACTTTTCAAGCATGTTATCTTATCTAAACAGACAATAAAGGAGTCATGTTTAATCGTCAGGGTGGGTATTTAATTCACTTCTGAGGTACTAATTCTCTGCTGAACAAATTTGCAAAGTTAGAATACAATTGATTGAGTTGATTGATTTTAAAAAACCTAAATAGATATTAATCACAATATCTTCAGTATTTTACTTTTTAGTAGATTTTGTTTTGATTAAATGTATAAAGCAAAATTCTGAAATATGATTCAAATTCGAACAAAGTTAATTGCTCAGTGAATTTCTTACTCAATATATAAAGTATTCAATTGAATACTGGCCTAGATAATATCATATTGACCTTGCCCATTATCAAGTGAATCGATATTTACGTCAATAACTCGCACAAAGACTGGATGTCTCTCAAGAAAAGGCACGACTGGATCTTTCCAAGCAATTAGAAAATCAATTTGTGTGTAATTGCATATATGCAAGTATTTATATGCACTCATGATCAACTACATGTACGTGTGTTTCTCTTGCATTTTTGTGAGTGTGTGTATGTGTGGGAGTATAGGTGTATGTGTGTATGTATGTGTAATATGTCCGTGTGCACTGGCCCACTGCCCTGGGGCCACCAAAAATTAGATTATGTCTAACTTTACTCGCCCAAAAAGGTCTACCAATCATGATTGTATTGTTTTGTTTTTATCACTTGAGCTACCTAGGTCCAGTTTTATGCTCGCTAATATCAGTCTAGGACCAGCAAAACTCCAGAAATCTTGATTAAACTTGCCCGACATGGCCAACATGGAGGAAGATGAATATTGAACACTGCTGTTGGAGTCATTAATACGGAAATAGGAAGAAGAATAAAAGGGTAAGAAGAGGACAGTAGGATGAAAAGAAGAAGAGCATCTGGAGACAAAACCACAGCAAAATTTGTGGGCAATGTCTGTGGGCGGGCATCATGGCTGCTAGGTTGAACAGGAGAGAGATGGTTAGTGGGGGAGACTGGCAGTGACAAAGCCAGTGTCTGCCTTACAGTCATGGGGGGGGGGGGGCAAAGGGGTGGGGGGGCAAAGAGAACATGAGGTAGGGGCACAAGGGAGGGGCAAATGAGAGCAAATAGAAGGGCAAAGCTAAAGAGGGGGTACATGTTCCAACAAGGGGGGGGGGGGGGGGGGGCGAGCTTTGGGGGTGGGCAAAAAGGGGGGTGGGTGCAAAGGTTCTCATAGGGGGGGGGGGGGACAGTTTGGATACAAACTGTGAATGTGATAATGTCAATCTCTTTATTCCTGTATTTACACCACAGGGGAGAGCAGAAAAGGGGGTTCAATTCCAATGATATGGGCAGGGAGGGGGGCAGTTATGCCCTCGCCCCCTAGCCCCCTTAGCTACCCCACTGGAGACAGTGAAAATGGGTGAATCTGGCAGGAGCGGAAGGGCTGGCGGAAGTGACCAAGTAGGCAATACAGAGCACACAGGAAATTAAGCTTTCAGGCAAGGCATGGTGAACGGTGCCAGGTAGACTCCTGGTATTAAAGACCCCTGCAAGGTCAACACTCTAGGAGCTCACAACGTCAGTTATTTTAATTATCTTATATTTTATACTTCTGGTCAGTTTGAAATATTCTGCGAGATCACACGTCAGTTATTTTAATTAACTGTATTAGGACAGGGTGCTTAAATGGGAATTCCACCCCAGAAATGTGATGTTTGCTATAAAATGAAGTGAATATGAAGAATGATGATCGAAAATCTGAGCCAAAACGGTAGAGCAATAAAAAAGTTATGACAGGATGAACTTTGCTCCGATTTTTAGTATCGTTCGCAATTGCTATCGATCGTGACGTCACTTGCGAGCTGCAGCCATTTTGACTTCTACATGGAAATTAAAAAAAAAAAAAATGTTCTTAATAACAAAGCAAATTTATGAGCTTACAAATTCCAAAGAGGTTGACCCATCGATATTATTCTTTGAATTCGTGAAAACAAGCAGAGAAAAATTAATTTTTAGCAACGAAAATGAGAAATAAGTGTATTTTCATGTACTAAAGGCATGGCGAGTTGCTCGTCAATGATGTTGCATATGGCGGCAATTTTGAAACGATCGATCATTACTACATGATGTTCAAATAGGTATAACTCCCGTGTTTCTTGTCCGATTTTGATCAAATTTTCACCAATTATGCCTCTTATTCTGCTTATTCAAATAACGAATGGTTTTATCAGGCCCGGACTACCCCTTTAATTTGCATCGGTTTACTCACTAAGTCCCCCAAGCTTCAGACTTCTCACATTGAACTCTTTCAAATTTTAATTATGAAAATAAAATTGTACAAATTAAGAAATTAAAAATCAATTAAAAGAACCTCCATACATTACAATACAGTACATGGTTCAATGTAAAACCAAGTTGAAAGCCAGCAGACTAGATCAGTGCAAAATATTTGTCTAACATTTGTTTTTATTTCTGTCCCAAATCTGGTGCCAACTGGACTAGACGGCTTCCTTTTAAAGGGATCCATTAACTTTGTCAAATTCCATAAAAATTACTTAGAGTTTTCACATTTATCTTGTACTTTGTTGGTTATCTTTTATGGTAACAAAAGAATGACGTGACATTTGTCAACTGTCTCCCTCATTATGGAAGGTAATCAAATGAATTGGAAAGTGTTCAGGAACGCTTTGTAATTGTAGTCCAAGTATCCAAATTCGGATACTTTGATTGTCCATAGTATCTGAATTTGGAAATTTTGAGCAAATGATCAGGGAAAAGATATAACATCACAATTTTCATGTTTTTCACGAAGTAAACATTGTTCTTTCTGTACAAAAATATCACACATCATTCAGAAGAATCTTGCAATGATACTGGTATGTGACTGAAGTCTCAAATATCACTTCTGGAAGAATCTTATCAAGTTAATTGGGTTTATCACCTCGATCTGCTCAGGTTTATGTCAGTCGATTAGAGAGGAAATTGAGTAGGAACACCTCGAAGACACGTACAAACTTTTATTATCAAAGCATTTTTTCCCCCCTGCACAACAAAGCAGTAAAATCTAATATAATTTTTATAAGGTGAGTGTGCAAGATTCTAAATAATTGTTTTGTTCATTGTGTGTGGTTTAAAATTGTTCATGTTGAGATTGGATAATAATATAACCCAAGGTAAGATCTCAAGCATTTGAAATAAAAACAAAATCTATTTTTGTTACTATATAATTAACATAATCTTTCTTTTAATTAGCATATACATATCCTCAAAATTGATTTCAAGTAATTATCAGCTCAGTGCTGAACACTTGCAATTTCTTGATCCCCACATTTCTAGAGCTACTTCTCCTGACAACCATACAAAATCGGCTTATTATCAACTAATTCACTACATGAATTCAACAGGACAGCATTGTTGAAAAATATTCAATCAAGCATTTCTTCCCATCATCTAACGCACTGAAGAGAAATGAAACATACATTTTCTCCACAAGTAGCGACACATTAACACATAACACGGGTCTGCAAGCCAGAGACTACAGCTGATGGCAGACCCCCTGCAGGGCCGGGGCTTTTTACAGTAGATTGAGATCTGACATGCGGATGAGAGAACGCATCATATTCATATGCCATTTGATGCCCACCCCACTCCATCCGTCCATGTTTCTTCCACGCGACCAATTTGCGTGGAGAAATGATTGTTCAATCACCGAGCACTTTGTTTGCATAATTCACCTCCCATCGCTGAGGCCCCCGTTTCTTGTTAAATACCAAGCACGTTCGATAAGAGCTCTCTCTCTCCCACTCAATTAGGGAGAAGTAAGAGATCTACTCAATGCATCTCCACTACCGCATACATAGACGAGTAAATACATTCAGAAGGCTTTGTTAATGTTAATGTAAATGTTAATCCAAATTATTTTAAGTACTGTCAATAGATCTCAACAGATTTGTCCTCTGATCAGCGAAAATATGTACGGGGCAAAGGGGGATTTGCCCCTTGTGCCTTTGACATCCCCCCAATGAGCCAGAACACAAGGGGAGGGGGTGAGGAGGGGCAATACAAAATGAAATTGTTGAACAAAATCACCTTCGCTGCATATGCCACATCTTAGTTAGTCCCATGCATGCAAAAATCTTCACGAGCCAGGGGCGATTTTTCTCTCTAACATTTAAAAATAGCACTTGCGAGAAAAAAATATTATTTTACCCTGCCTCTGATGCTACAAATTATTACTACTGCAGGAATGATGATAAATGGGCTTCACCATTCAGGACTGAGGGGTGTTGCATTAAAGAGTTGCGATTAATCGCAATGATGCAATTAATCGCAAAGTTCCGTTTGATCGCAAGTCAGAAAAAATGCGCACATGAGCCAATAAGAATTGTGCATTTAGGCAAATTTTCTGATGTGCCATTGAATGCAACTTTGCAATTAATCGAAACTCTTCATGCAATGGGGCCCTGGTCTCATAAATACTACGGTCAAGCTCAGGACTGGTCTCATAAATACTACGGTCAAGTATATGGAGAATGTATGTATTATCCATCAACAAACTCAAATCCACTTCAAAGGGTTAAAATCACGGAGTGGAAGTAAAATCTCCAGAGTGGGCTCATAATACCCAAGCAACTGGGGGCGAGAGCTCGACCATGACACAGAACCAGCTCTAGTTCCACTGATCTCTAAATAGGCTTGGATAGGCCTTAGGAACTACGTTCAAATGAAAAAGAACGGTATGTGTGCATCACTGCTATGCTCTTTTGAATCATATGTTCTTCTAGTATACTGATATCAATGAGTTACTGCCAGTGATTCTTAACGTGGGCTGGGCCTCTTTGAGTTAGAGCCAATAATTCTAAACTTGGACTCGGGTCAGTTTCGAACCCAACAGCCCTGGAGATGGGAGATACCACCACCAAGATTGGGTTACAAATCTATTAGTTACCCGCGGGTAAATGCACTCAGGAGAGTCGGGTGACAACGGCGGGCCGCAGTCGGTTTGCGAAGATCAATATCGCAGGTGACGCTGATCAAAACAGCATTATTATTCTACGTTGAGACTCCAAGCATGCTGGGTTGTATGTAACTACGTATGAGATCAAAGGGAAATACAGCACTTACAACATAACCCAAGTATGTGTGCTCCCCCTACACCCAACAGAGTTTCACAATTATACATCTGCATTGTAATGATTTGTTTTTCTTACAGGGGCATGGGGTTCCTTGCCCCTTCTCAAAGCCCCCTCCACCCCCTCCCCCCCCCCCCCCTTCCATGGGAAAATCATTCAGAAACACATAATGCCATGTTAGTTTTAATAGGTTATTCTTATGCAGGCATGCTTGAAAAGTAGCCCCCGATAAAAAATTAAAAAAACATTTTCCCTGCCTTATCCCGAGCCTCTAAATTCTGATTCTACTAGTACACAAAACGGGTGTAGACCAAGCAACAAGGTACCCCTGCCGCTGGGGGGGGGGGGGGGGGGGGGGGTGATCCATAACCCTGTGAGGTCTGGTTTGAAGGGTGAAGATTGCCCCCCTGGAATCCCTTGATCACTGGAAGAATTCTGGCATTGATCCCCTTTTACTTTTAGAAAGAACATTCATCCCTCGTGGCCTTGGTGGTACACAACATGGATTATAAGAGTCAAGTGCATATACCAGAGGCTTGATTGCTTCAAACACAATGTGGGAGCGTGGGGGTCTGGTAGGGACTGGAGGAGGGGTGCAGTTTGTCCCCCTTGATCACTGCCAGAGGTCTAGCATTGATCTCCTGACCCTTTATCACATGACATTCATCCATTGGTGGCACAACATGAATTCTATATGTTAAGTGCAAATAATCAAGACAGACACCAAGGCCTGGCTTTAAACTCATGTGGGGGCCTAGTTGGAACTGGAGGGGTGAGGTGTGCCTCCCCCCCCCCCCCCCCCCCCACCCTTGATCACTGCCAGCAGTTTAGCATTGATCCCCTGACCCTTTATCACAAGACATTCATCCCTTGGTGGCACAACATGGATTCAATGTCAAGTGCAGATACCAACGCTTGAAGCTTACATCTCGGTATGAGTAGAAGAGTGTGCAGGTAGTTGAAAGGGTGAAGTTTGTACCCCCCTGTTGACTGGTATAATTCTAACATTGAACCCATAATCCTTTACAAAAAGATTTTTCATCCCTCAGCTAAGCCTAATGGCACAAAAAGTATTCTTTAGTTTAGGTCAAGTGCAGATACCAATGTTTGACAGCTACCAAAAGTAAAGGTTGCCCCTCCCCCCCACACTTTCATGCGAATTGCAGAATTCCAGCATTGACCCCCTAACCCCTAATAACAATGTAATGTCAGCTTCAACTTGAATAATAACCTGTTGAAGCCATGGGCATAGAGGACAAATTTTGAACCTGATTTTGAGCCTGATCTAGCAGCCACCTGTAGAGAAGACCACTTGTATGTAAAGACCAGTTTCTTTGATCCTAAATGAAGCAATTAGTATATAAACGAACCCATCTATAAAGATTACTCTTCCGTTAACCGTTATTGACCTTTGCACAAACAATACCATGTTTTACTGTAACAGGATCCAAGGCAGAACATTAAAGGTGATAACATTCTTTTTTTCTTTTTTTTTTTCAAAGTGCCCTGGAATAAACTTGTTTGATGATGGGGAGAATGTGCCTCTTAAAGCCAGGGGGAATATCATTTAATTATTAGTGGCTACTTCTCTAGCCGTTTGGCTGGTAAATCGCTCTCTGAAATTTGGTATACTCTGTGCTCTATAGATGTAAATTTGTGTGGGGGGGGCTCTTTTATGATTTTAAGGGGCTCTTTTGGCAATTTAGGGGCTATTTTACCCTGAGCTCCCCATGTGTTTCTTTGTCCCTGGTAATGGCACATTTCTCATGAAGTGAGATATCTTTATATGTGAATTCCTCTGGTGTATTGTATGCAAATGTCACTCCACATATGTTCCTGGGAGATTGCACTGGTTATTTATGGCAGTCAAGGCCTCGCACTGCCATGGAGCTGGATTGACATGCAAAATGTGAAATATTTTGGTCAACCTTCTGAAAGTTTTGGAAGCCTCAACAAAATGTGGAAAATACATAAAGGTTGAGAGTGCTTTGAATGTAGCTCATGAACAACTATAAATGAGCCCCATAAATTATCAAATAGTCCTAGAAATCATAAGAATAGCCTTAAAATCATATAAAGAGCCCCCAAATCATAATATCTGAAAATGCAGGGATAAAATAGTTACATAAATAAAGGAATTAATAAATACACAAACAATTACATCAATGAATAGATTTATTAATAATAATAATTATATAAACAAGTAAATATACAAACATACATTCAATAATTAACAATTGACTTGGAAGTATCAAATATTCTGGCAAATTTATAACAACTCTCGGTACAATTTCTTCACTCTGTATTTGCACACAAAGTCTCGCTATTTGCACAAAGGAAGAACAAATAATATTCACCATCAAGCAAAATTGTCCCCACTATTAAATCTTATAATCTATATCAATTCTATGTTCTCTTCCTTTTTTGTTCATTTGATACGTTTCCCAGGGTTGAGTTCCGAACCAGCTGTTGGCTATAATGATTGATGCAAATGTCAATGGTGCATGTACGTAACAGAAGGCAACATTCTCATTCCCCTTGTTCACACACACAATTTTCAGCCCTTAATCATGACTAAAGAATCAGCAGCTGACTATAGAATCAGCTTCCCATTAAAAATTCGTGTGTCTGAACGCTTACTAACGAAACGACGTATCGCTAGAGATGACTAGCGATACGCTGGTTTTATCGTCGTTTCGTACGAGAGCTGACTATAGAATCACGCTTATTCCGTGTGTGAGCAACCGTAACTGGCTAATCATGACTAAGTGGGCGTGGCTTAATGCGAACGTTCGCTCGCACAGCTGCAGAGAGAGAGCGCAGACAGAAAAAAATGACAACACACTGCGCAGTAACAAACTGCGCACTTATACGATTCGGGGGTTTGGCACCATCTGGAAAACAGCTGTTGTTCGATATATGCTCTGTGCATGTGAACGTAGACCAGGTTTGATTTAATCATCACTAAAGAAACGTCGTATCGCTAGTGATGATTCTATAGAGATGATTAAGGGATGAAATTTGTTGTGTGTGAACACGGGGACAGTATACATTACATCAAGTACTACAACCCATGAACAACGTTCCCATAGTAACTCACAATGTCCAATAGTCAGTAAATAGAACTTAATACAGACAAACCTGTGTATAGCAACCAATGCAAGTGAGACAGAAAAAAATGTGTCCACTGTAGACAGGTGGCCACTAAGACTAATCTAGATGCTAAGCAGCATTGATTAGTATTACCATAGAAATAGAATTATAATTATGTACAATAACCCGTTTCTAATCCTTTCATAAAGAGCATTATGACATGGATAAGACACAGAATGATTTAAATCTCATGCCCTTTAGCAGGAGAAATTAATCGCTCATTTCATCAGACTTGAATCAGATTGATTTCCTTTCAAACTTTCATATCAATTGGGCAATGCTCTGAATGTGACCAGATATAACATTTGGCTAAGAGTATCAGACTGAGTTCTTTTGGTGTAACACTGATAAAATAGAGCAGTGAAAGAAAATACACAGGGGCTCAGGGCGAATTTGCCCCATAAATGATGACATAAACGGTACCCCGGGGTACCAGACGAAAATTCGCCATTTTGTTTAATTATTTATTTAATTTTTAGGGCTGTACTGTGGGTATAGCGTGCATACATGCACAACGCAATAGCTGCGGTACGGTTGGACGTAAGATGGCGCTACACAACGCGGGATACCGGGGTACAACGGTACCCTGGGGTACTGCGTGTGTCATCAAATGCCAAAAAGAGTCCCCGAAAATCATAATGACAAGAAAGAGACCCTGTAAATGTGCTGAGAGTTCAATGCAAAACAAACTTTTAAGAGTCATTTGAATGCACGTAAGCTATAAAAGTAGCCCCCCGAAAATTAAATTTTAATTTTTTCCCTGAAATAGAGAAATAATTCTTCAGAATGTTCATTGGATAAACAGAGATGAAATCAGGGCGTGTCACTCAGACCGAGCTTCTTTCACCAGACAAATTACCATGGTTACAAACATTACATTTCACCTGCCAGTTAGCAGGGCTTCAGTTTGGCATATGGAAACTATATGGTTTAGCGTATTGTTCAACCTCACTAGACATATTGGCCCGTATTCACAAAGGAGGTTTGTACAAACCATGGTTCAAACCGTGGTTTACATCTATGGAATGCCAATTGTAAACTGATGGAGAGAGAATTTGTACCATCAACATTGTTAACAAGTAAGGAATTTACTTTCTCTCTCCATCAGTTTACAATTGGCATTCCATAGATATGTAAACCATGGTTTAAACCATGGTTTGTACAAACCTCCTTTGTGAACACGGGCCATTGACCTTTAACCTGTTCCCTACTAGGTTATACAATCCCCATAGAGTTAATACAGGATCCATCCAGTTCTAGTAGGCAATGGGTTAACCTGTTCCCTACTAGATTATACAATCCCATAGTGTTAATACAGGATCCACCCAGTTCTAGTAGGCAATGGGTTAACTGCTCGGTTTCATTGCCATTTCTCCAGAGAAATTAAATGAATCTTAGTGATTTCATTATCCATTAGAGATACTAACCAACCCCCTTCAACATTTGTATATCCATTTGGATGCACAGAAACAACTCGCTAAAAACCACCCTAAAAAGAAACTGCCTTGGACCGAGACTACACCACCTATATATACCTGGCGCTGGGCCATAATTGTCCTCTTTCAAACGCGCACGACTACCGACGCGGGGAGGACGGGAGGGAATTTATGAAGGGGGTTGGTTAGTATCTCTAATGGATAATGAAATCACTAAGATTCATTTAATCCATATCGAGATCCCTAACCAACCCCCTTCAACATTTGTATAATCCCTGACCCACACAAATAGCATACGGGAAGTATACTTACTGACTGGAGGAGGGGTCGGACAACGCAGACTACATCTACATAGGGCCAGCCGCCAGAAACGCCTCAGCAAGGACCGGGCCTCCGGCCACCACGTCTCGCCGATAACATGAGACGAACGCATTTGGCGACGCCCAGCAAGGAGCCCGTAGAACCTCGCCCAACAGGGGCTCCGTTAACGAGAGCCCACGAGTCGGCCATCGCCCGGAACTCGTGGGCATGGACAAGTGACTAAAAACAAGCGTATCATGTCCTGCTGCGAGAATCGCCAGCACCATTAACGAAGGGGAGCCCAGACGCGGCCATTGCCCGGGTCTTGTGACCCCGGGCCGGCGGCTGGGCAAAAAACTGGGTTCCCAGTAATAAACAGCCCCCTTGGACGGAAGGGCCGACCACCACCCATCTCTTACCAGCCCTGACCTAATGCTAACAAGGTGCGCCAGGTACTCCGCCTCGGGTCAGGGCCAACGCCAGCAGGAAGACCGGCAGGACCGGCTCCAGCCAAGGGAGGCCCTCAACATAGGCTCAACCTGGAGCACGGACCAAGGCCTGAGAACACCGGTCGAGACCCAGGACGGTACCAGAGACCTGGGAGATGGGCGTCGTAACACAAAGCGCCTGCATGATTCGGGAACTAGGTTCTCGATGCAGTATAATTCAAATAAAATTATTAAGTTTGCAATTGGCAAGCATTTACCAAATACTTGCATTTCCTTTACCATAGGCAAAACAACAAATGAGCCATGTTCTGGCCCTCAAATTGCAAACTCCACCACTACAATACTAGCCAAATATTGTCACTATAAACCCATTCTCATATAAATAGAGCGCCCTGACGAATACCGCAGATACACTGCTAATGTTAGTGCCATCAGTAATAGGCAACCTACATACATATTAGGTCACCTCAATCATGTGTATCACTATTTCATGTGAGCTACCCCACATAAGCCAGATAAATGACTCTCAAGGAATCTATCGTCCATTAAGACTTAATTGCCCCCCCGCAAATCATCCTGAAGACCGTGGGGAGAAGGAGCCATTGAGACGGGAGGAGACGGCCTCGCGTCCCCCCCCGCCAGCTTATATCTGCAACGACCATGGGACTGTCGGGAACCCAACCCCGACCGACCGTCCCTGGAGGGGCGGAAGAAAAACCCCCCAAATATCCTGCATCTGGAGCATTTGTAGGGACCGGAAGGAGAACGACAACCGGCACTAGGACCACCAAGCTGATGAGGAGGCCGGGAACCTGCCAAGACTCCGCCGAGGCCAACAGCCTCATGCGTAGGCGACGGAAGGCATCTGAACCACCCGAAGGAATCACTCGTGACTTCAGCTCGATGAAGAGGGACCTAGCGACCTGACCCAACTGAGTATCTCTGCAAGGAGCAGACGAAGTACGACCTCTGAAAAGAGAATATCCGGACTCCTCGAGATCGTGGGAGCCTGGCACCACCGACACCTGCCGAAAGGGGTCCCTGGAGAAGGACTTCAGGCCAAATGAGAAGGCCTCGGCACTGAACTGACCGCAACCCAACCTGGGAACCGAGAGACTGCCAACAGCCTAGGCGAACGGGGGCGTGGGGATGAATGAAAGACTCCATGCTGAAACAAGGGACATCTAGAACGGCAAAAAACCGAGATACAATATCAGCCGGGGAGCCTCGTACGCAAGGGAACCAACGACACCGGATCAGGTTTAGTTACACAGCAACGGGGCTGAGGAAGAAGAAAACCCCGACTGTGTCCACGGAAAATTCAGTCCTCCCCCGGAAAACGAGGTATAGAACGTTGGGATACCAAGTTGGCTAACCACCCTATCAAAGCCAAACTGTCTTAAATGCAATGGCCAGCCCGCCATCCGTGCACACGAGCATTCGACTGAGAAAGGGGAATCGAACTGATGAGTAACCGCCTTAACGAGGCTGACCCTATGATACAACTCCTTGTCCACAACATAAACAACGCCGATCGCGTGGCTTAAAACCAACAATGGCCCACTGGCCATCGCAACGGAGCCCGGCGCATAACCCAGACCCACAGGCAACGTTATGCCCTGAGATCGGGCTCAAACCGGGCCGGATCCACACAGGCCTAGGGGAGATAGTAGTAGACAACAAACAAGCCATAAGACAAGAGTCGTGGCGACCCTGCCAGGACGCAACCTAAAGCCCTGGCGGTCTCGTCCGAACACGAATCTGGACCCGCCTGGTCCGCAAACAGATGCCTCATCCTGCAGCCTCGCGACCCTCACTCGACGAGGGAAGCGAAACCTCCACAAAAAATATAACTGTCCGGCGCCCCACCTAGACGCCCGAAGGTAAAAACCAAAGGGAAGTCGGTGGGGGGGGGGGGGGGGGGGGGCACCGGCTCCCCCCCCACCCCACGGGACAAGAGCAAGGACAGCGATAAGGGGACCCGCCAGGGGTCGCGCGGGCACCCGGATAGGTCTACCGCGGACAGGGATCCCGGGGGAGCCAAAGGAACCAACGGAACCAAAGGAACCCGCCCCGCGCAGCAAAGGGCAGCGGAAAAGGGGACCCGCCAGAGGTCGCGCGGGCACCCCGATAGGTCTACCGCGGGCAGAGATCCCGGAGGAACCAAAGGAACCAAGGAACCAAAGGAACCTACCCCGCGCAGGTGACTAAACACCCCGTGGCAAGTGACGCGCATCAACCTGTGCGTCAAGGACATGCGGTCAAGACGACTATATCGAGAGAATTTTAATACAGCTCACAGCATGACCTACGTCTAGACGGGGCTCAAACCATACTCCCGCTCCTCAAGAATCAAATAGCATTCACTGAGAGCGACAGGAACTTATCCATATGCGTACCCAAAATTTAAATACAAGCCATAACATGGCTCCTTTCTTAATTAATTTACCGTAGCAATTATCAAAGATTACGCTAGCGTCTAATAGCCCGGGGCGACACCCTGGCTAGCGCACGGATCGATCCCACTACCTAAAGTAACGGGATCTCCTGGAAGCCACATCATAAAATCTATTCCCTCATACATTGTCGCACTGTCATGAACAACGAGTATGGGACAAACTTCAAATTTAACTCTAAATATATACACACCAAAGAACCATATCACATAATGGTGACCCCAACGTGATGCGAACACGCAGTCTTCTGACCTGGAGTCAGAGGCGTTACCGCTGCGCCACGGCACCCCGAAATGTACATCACATCCCCCTGTACCACAGCACCAGGGGGAGCGCAGACAGAACGGACAGAAACAGCCGCAAGACTAAGAGTACTTACCCACGGCCTGGTGGGAACTGGCCTACCGAGACCAGGTATCCGGGAATAAGCAGTAGCCCGTCCATCCTGGGTAGATATA
Source organism: Echinarachnius parma (assembly GCA_037951105.1). Lineage (NCBI taxonomy): Eukaryota > Metazoa > Echinodermata > Echinoidea > Clypeasteroida > Echinarachniidae > Echinarachnius > Echinarachnius parma. The sequence continues at coordinate 135,705 of JBAMJV010007954.1, read as the reverse complement.
ACCAGCGTGGTATGGTCGTAAGTTGGACGATGCCCAGTAGGCTCCTGGATGCACTGCTGACCCACGTGCGTCAAAGGCCTCGGAACGAGCTGGCTACTCCTGCTTGTGAGAGGACTTATTGGTAAAGGTAAGAAGTGGCCCGGGGAATAACATCTTTTACCGTGGCGAACCCCAGCTAGCTTTAATATAGCTTAATTATCTAAAGCTGGGGTTAGTCGGCCTTACCGTACCGCCTGCGGCTTACAACCGGGGATAGCACCTAGGCTGGCGCAACGGTCCCGGGCCCTGCAGTGATAGGGGGACCGTCTTCAGGATCACCCTACAAACCTTAAGCCAAGGGATCACCTGGGTGCCACAACATTGCCTCGCCCAACCGTGAGGCGCGAAGGCAAAACGGGAGTGAAAATCCATTCCCCCTGGTCCCAACTCAACTCGAACCGGGGGAAGAAACCCGGCCTCAATCGCCCTGACTCGCGATCCTCGCTACCCGAGGCCAACGAGAGCGCAGCACAAGACCTAGCTTAGATACCACACACAACAAACTCACCTGGGTGTTACATACATTGTCTTGCCCACCTGTGTGGCAGAACGGAGTTCCAAACAAGAGCCCCAGGGGGGCACGACGCTCACCCGAGGTCAATCAATTCACATCTGGCGCATGTTCTCTCTGGCACCCTCAGAAGATATGAAATCAGTTGAAATCATGCCAAAATCTATAATGTGATGTACTATTTAATCAATAACTTTTGATCCCCTGTACCTAACATTATGATTTACCATAATGTTTGGGTGAATCATAAAAAAAGACAGACACACATATAAGACAAAGCTTAACACATTTCACCAGCCACTGACCACTTCAGCATATTAACCCCACTCACATAGGGACCCTATGGGGCCATTCTGCGATGGCCTGTCATACTTCTGGATCTTGAGAAGAAGATATTTAAAATTAACATATTTTTTACACTTGGTGCCCTCCCCCAGGGCCCCCCTGAGGGCCACGCCCACCATTTTAGCAACTTCGATTCCTCTACCCCTAAGGATGATTCCTGCCATGTTTGGTTGGAATCTAATCATTGGTTCTGGAGAAGAAGATGAAAATGTATATTTCCTATGGTAGGGCCCCAAAAAAAACTGTTACGCCCACAGGGCCCTTGTGGGGCCACCTACAAAAATCTTGTGAACAACTTTCATTCTTCATCAATAGAGGCATCTACATATGAAATATCAGGTCTGTCATACTTCTGGATCTTGAGAAGAAGATGTTTAAAATTTACATATTTTTTACACTTGGTGCCCTCCTCCAGGGCCCCCCTGGGGGCCACGCCCACCATTTTAGCAACTTTGGTTCCTCTACCCCTAAAGATGATTCCTGCCATGTTTGGTTGGAATCTAATCATTGATTCTGGAGAAGAAGATGAAAATGTATATTTCCTATGGTAGGGCCCCCAAAAAAACTGTTACGCCCACAGGGCCCTTATGGGACCACCCACAAAAATCTTGTGAACAACTTTCATTCTTCATCAATAGAGGCATCTACATATGAAATATCAGGTCTGTCATACTTCTGGATCTTGAGAAGAAGATGTTTAAAATTTACATATTTTTTACACTTGGTGCCCTCCTCCAGGGCCCCCCTGGGGGCCACGCCCACCATTTTAGCAACTTTGGTTCCTCTACCCCTAAAGATGATTCCTGCCATGTTTGGTTGGAATCTAATCATTGATTCTGGAGAAGAAGATGAAAATGTATATTTCCTATGGTAGGGCCCCCAAAAAAACTGTTACGCCCACAGGGCCCTTATGGGACCACCCACAAAAATCTTGTGAACAACTTTCATTCTTCATCAATAGAGGCATCTAAATATGAAATATCAGGTCTGTCATACTTCTGGATCTTGAGAAGAAGATGTTTAAAATTTACATATTTTTTACATTTGGTGCCCTCCCCCAGGGCCCCCCTGGGGGCCACGCCCACCATTTTAGCAACTTTGGTTCCTCTACCCCTAAATATGATTCCTGCCAAGTTTGGTTGGAATCCGATCATTGGTTCTGGAGAAGAAGATGAAAATGTAAAAAGTTTACGGACGACGGACGACGGACGACGCACGACGCACGACGCACGACGGACGACGGACGACGGACGACGGACGACGGACGAAAAGCGATCACAATAGCTCACTTGAGCCTTTGGCTCAGGTGAGCTAAAAAAAACCATACCCCCCCGGTCCCAACACACAGCGAACCGGGGGAAGGGAACCCGGCAACAAATCTCTGAGCCTAGCCCCCCCGCGGGGGCTGCGGCGCGGAACGAGACACCCCCCCCCCCCCATCTCGGGGGGGGGGGGGGGGGGGGAGGGGGCGGAGCGCTGCTGCAAAGGCCCCCTCCGAGGGGGCCGCGCTATAAATAACACGAAAAAACGGCCGAAGCGCTAATTAGATTTCCACCACCGTGGTACTCAACTCAATCACATTCCTATCGGTTTCTAACAATTCTATCAACTACTGACAACAATCCCAATTGTGTTAACTGACCCCGAGGCCCAGTGCTACCACCGAGAGAGGGGCTAGTAATAAGGAAGTGACAACAATAATACAAATCTAGACGATGCAGGTTTGAGACCTGAAATATCATACCGCTTGTCAGCCTGATAAGCGGTTTATTCTAAGCGAAGGAATCACGTCATGGGACTTACCCCTGGTCCAGAGGGGACTGGCCTCCCTCGGTCAGGAATCCCGGGAGAAGAAGTCACTCGTCCATGCTGGGTGCGACGTTTCGAGTGCACCGGGCGCGGTGTCCCGCGCCCGTCAAAAGCTATGGAAAGAGCGGACTTACCCGGCTTGCGAGAGGACTTACGTGTGCGGTGAGAAATGGCCCGAGTCTTGAACTGCTCACCGTGGCCAAAGCCGGACATCATAGGCGAATTACAACCGGGGACGGCACCCCGGCTGACGCCACGATCCCCGGGCCCTACGATGATAGGGGGACCGTCTTCAGGGGACCCTACTAACCCTCTAGCCATAGGATACCCCTGGGTGCCACAGCTACTGCTTCGCCCATCCGTGAGGCGCGAATTAGTAGCACGGGATTCTAAATTTGGTTCCCCCGGAACCGACATTGAACGCCCCGGGGGAAGGGAACCCGGCCTCAAACTCCCCGTCTCGTGACCCTCGCCGGACGAGGCCGCCAAGACGTCCACCCAACCATCATCCGATGTCATACCTAGATGCACAAAGGAACAAGGTAAGAAAAAACCAAAGGAAAAAAGGGAGGTTAGCATCCCCCCATAAGCACTCAATTATTTATTTTTATTTTTTTTTTTTTTAACAAAAAATAATTTTTTTTTTTTTTCAAATTTTTTTATTTTTTTTTTTTGTCCCTTCGCGGGCACCCCCGCACCTTTTTTTTTTTTTTTTTTGAAGTGTGGGGGTGGGGGGGGGGGGGAAAGGGGAAGGGGGCGGAGGGCCAACAACCCCGACGCCACCTCCCCCCAACACATGTTTCAACCCATGGTGACCCCGACGAGGCACCACCCCCCCTCAACAAAACAAAGGCCAAAAGGACAAGCCACGACCACGAGGTCGAGCTAGCACACACCACAACAAAGCCATAAAAACAAAATGGCGGGAATGCAAGAATACAAACATGACATCAAAAAATAAAAAGTAAAAACTTTCAACATCATTCATGAATCGAGCACAACGCCTCCGAAATGATTGACGGCCATAGAAAGAAAGGAAGCAACATTATACACGAGCCAAGACGCAAGGCCCCCCGAACGAGGGGGCCGAGCAAGCCCAAAAAATTCAATCTTATACATGACCCGAGGTATAGAGCCCCGAGAAAAAATTTAATTGGGAGTGAAAACTCGGACCGAATCTCGCCCGTAACTCCGGGGGAGCACTCCCACAGCGAGCCGTCCGAAAATTCACGCATGCGTCATTTTCTTAACCACCAACGGAGCGCCAGAAAAACCTAACAAAAAGCTCCGAAAATGGTCTCAATATCGCTTCTGACAAGGTCCAAGGACTTACAAATCAAAATAGGGTTATTGCGCTACACTGATAGATAGAAAAGGAACGGTCTTACTTTAATTGTAGACTGCTACGAAAATTCTTAGAATCAAATGCAAGAGCGCGATTTCTAGCGTGACTGTCTCTAAGGCGTCGCAAATTGAAAGAGGACAATTATGGCCCAGCGCCAGGTATATATAGGTGGTGTAGTCTCGGTCCAAGGCAGTTTCTTTTTAGGGTGGTTTTTAGCGAGTTGTTTCTGTGCATCCAAATGGATATACAAATGTTGAAGGGGGTTGGTTAGGGATCTCGATATGGATTATCTGATCTCTTTCAAACGGAGCGTTCTATCAAAGTGAAACCTAATTTTTACAGAGCTAAGCCTAAAGAGCAGGAGAAATTAATACCTCTTTTCATATTGTCTCATTAATCATTCTCTCGTAGTACCCTTTCAGATTGGGAACTACTCCGCACACATCCGCTTGAAATTTGTTCGGTGTGAAAGGCATATTGGACTGCCTGAAAGTGAATGTAGGTTTATATGTCATCCACAAGGGATATAGAGAATTTGACCCCGAAGAATCGTGAAATATTTGCTGACAAAAACGCTGAATAAATATGATTGGGAATAGTTGTCGGTGTTAGACGGTTCACATTACATCCCTTCCGAACCTGGAACTTGTTGACATTAACCCCTTCTGGACCCGTCCCTACAATACTCCCACTGGGGTCTATGGAGAATGCATGTAATACCAAAATCAAGTAGTATTGAATGTGTTAAGCGCTCATTGAAATTCAGCGTTCATTTTTTCTTTGCAGCTTTTATCTTTGATGTATGTGTTTATGACCACTGTTGAACACGTCTTGCCTAAACTTGCAATTCGAGAAGCATCTATCTCAGATTCTCAAGCAATAAAGAACTATTTTTGACTCATTTTGTAATTCAAGCATCCCACATGCATAAATCGGGCAATATAAAAATAGTTATCCCAGAAAGATAACTGTAATTCTAGAGGTGTAGAGGTATTCACTATGTCAGGTGTCATAAATCTCCCATGAATTCAAACAATATAGTTTTATCATTTTATTTTGGGCATCGGAAATTAATAATAAAATAATAAAGAGCAACTGTATCTAATAACTGACTCTTTTGGGTTAGATGTAAAAGAAACAAAATTAGTAAGTAAGTTATTTTCAATGTTCATGACTTAGGTTAGTGATATTATACGACATTTTTTTCCAAGCATACCTCGAATATAAAAATGTATACTCAATTGCTTCTTCAATATAATAAAAAGTAAATTACATGTTATTGGGTAAGGGTGTCCCTCACATACATGTACATTATGTATGCGGGTAATATATATGTTTTCCAACTTATCATCACTCGTTTTCACAATATTGTGTTTCTGTAGTGTAGCTGTCCCCCATTCAACGATCAAGCACAGTAATATATTCCCCCAAGTTTCAACCCAGGCGCCCATTTTCATTTCAATCACGTCTGGCAGACATTTGGGTGCACATTCCTCCCTCACACAGTGACGCCATCCCTTCATTTTTTTCCCCTCTGTCCAGAGTGAAAAAGACACTGTCACTAAGCAGTGGGGCAGAAAGGGATGACAGGGGTAATATTGTAATATTGTCCCGCTCCTAAATCACTATCTATTCCCCTAATCACTGCGCCCCCCCCCCCCCCCCCCCCCCACCCCCAATAACCAAGGGCCAAGTCCCAAACATACCTAATCAAGAAATACATTGCACCGTGCAGGAGAAAACAGTGAGAGTTAGTTTTCAAATTTGCCTCCATTTAATAATGTGCATTAAAATATGTTTTACGTTAATTGCCCCGAACATGGAGCATTTTATCACTGTTGCACCAGTTTCAGTTTAGACTTTAAACACAGGCCAAACACCTCTTGGGGTAAAACTTCCCCCCTCTTTAGTACCCATCCCCACCCCCCCCCCCCCACCCCCCACACTACCCCTCCCAACTCCCCACAGGGTTGGCCCTAGCTATGCCCCAATCACAGAAGGAGTTGTTGTGGTCATTTTAATATTGATGCGCCTCAAAGGAATGAAAAGTGAAGGATGTAGCATGGGCACTACACAGTTAGCAGCTCAGCAGATTCAAGTCATGTACCGCCAAGTAGGCAATGAAACAAAACAGAATCATTCTATCAACTCTTAGTAGATCACAAGTACAAACCAAAATCATTCTATGAACTCTTAGCAAATAACAAGTACAAAACAAAATCATTCTATTCAGCTAAGCTACATACCATTACTATTTTTTTAGTTAATATTTATATTCAGAATTCAAATGATGAATGTTAACATTATAACTGTAGCTAAAGTTTATTCTAATAAATCTACAAATTCCATTTATTCATTTAATTTAATTTGTTAAGTACTTTGCAAAGAGTCAAACGAGAATAAAACGGTTCAGTCTGTACCAACAGACAATTATGCCGAACATAATGACATAAATATTCATACGGTTCAGCATTCAATCATCAGCTGAGAGGTGGGGGCATTAAATATTCACAAGATGTCTATCGCTGAATCAAACTAATTGAATAAATAATTGATGGTATGCATCAGACATTCTAGACATGCACTTTGCACTTGCGCTTTGTGCAGTGGGAAAGTTCAGCAGGTTCTTTGCCTATGGCTATGCAGCGTTCACATTTATTTTTTCCCCTCTCAAAGTTGCGTTTGATCGCAATTGACCGTTGCATAAACATCTGGATCAAACGCAACTTTGCGTTTGATATCAAACGCAAGTTTAATTATGATATGGATCAGATGCAAAGTGGCGTTTGATATCAAACGCAAAGTTGCGTTTTATTTCAAACTCAAGTCTTTATGCAACGGAGTTGCGTTTAAACGCAAAGTTGCGTTTGATTTTTGGTGACTTGCGTCGAAAATCAAACGCAACTTTGCGTTTTGAGTTTTATGCAACGCCCCCCTGGGCTATTGAGCCAGTGCTAGCTAGCACCATGCCGCCCAAAGAACATACAACAGTATACATATTTAACCTGAAGGCACTGTCTGTGTATATTTTCAATGTATATATCTTGACTTGGGGAAAGTGGGGCAAGTTAATTGCCTAATCAAAATCTTTTTGATTACATTTTCAATGTTAAACTACAATATAGCTCTGAATGAGAAAACATCCAAAGGGGCACATTATGTACTGGCAAAACTACATGCTACATTCAAAGAGATTGAAATTCACACACTTCCTGAAGAATGTTTGGCACCTGTCAATCAAATAGTCACATTCACTGAAATTAACCACATAGTTATGCCAATTATAACACAAGTCCAGGTTGAAATTAACAACTTTGGTATGCAAAGCCAGGTAACTTACAAGGGGTCTTGCTGAAATTTACAAAAACATTATTTGAAGATGTTTGAATTGTATAGGTAACTTACAAGGAGTTGGCTGAAATTTACAAAAACATTATTTGAAGATGCTTGAATTGTATAGGTAACTTACAAGGAGTTTGGCTGAAATTTACAAAAACATTATTTGAAGAAGCCTGAAATTTACAAATAAGGCTGAAATTTAAACAAGAGCCCCAGGGGGGCACGACGCTCACCTGAGGTCAATCAATTCACATCTGGCGCATGTTCTCTCTGGCACCCTCAGAAGATATGAAATCAGTTGAAATCATGCCAAAATCTATAATGTGATGTACTATTTAATCAATAACTTTTGATCCCCTGTACCTAACATTATGATTTACCATAATGTTTGGGTGAATCATAAAAAAAGACAGACACACATATAAGACAAAGCTTAACACATTTCACCAGCCACTGACCACTTCAGCATATTAACCCCACTCACATAGGGACCCTATGGGGCCATTCTGCGATATGACAACTTGCATTGTTATTTACCGTAAATCTCCGTGTGTACGGCGCACTTGTGTATAAGGCGCACCCCCTACTTTCTAAAAAAAAGAAATTTTGTTTTGGGACACTTACTTACAAAGATCTTCAATTATGAGAAAAATTTATAACAAATTGTTAATTATTAGATAATTGCATATATAATGAGTACTGCTGCTCATGAATGTATGAATATTCATTAGTAATTTGCTTAATAAACTTGAATTTTTTACCTATTTTTTACCTATCTTATATATATATTTTTTTTGCTGTACCTGTGTATAAGGCGCACCCCCAACTTTTTCTATTTGTTTCCGACGGAAAAAAGTGCGCCTTATACACGGAGATTTAGGGTATATAGATAAGATCTACATGTTACAAAATGTCCAGATTGTAATACTTGTTGATGTGGAGAAGAAAATATTTGAAATTCATTTCACATTTCCTACGAGCCATTCTTGGGTCCCATGCAGCTAGGTAAGAATAAGACTAGTTATTTGAGGTGTACATGAAGAAAGAGCATAAATTCCTTTATTTTTAGAGCCCTATTTTGTTACTCTACCTGCTTTAGTTATGTTTTAATGATTTTTATTATTGTGTAAATAACTATAATTTAGAAAAAATCCTCAAATTGGCAACACATTGTGATACATGTATTTGTGAAACAGATATATTTGTGTTCAAATTGGCATCTTTGCGGCAAAGTCACTATATTTGTTTTAAATGGTTATTACTTAATATTTTCCACCTATTTTTATGCCATTGATCCGTCGATGAAATTTAGGAGTTGCCAATTTGTAGAGGAAAACAATGATCAATTGTGCCTTAAAATAGCTCTCGTCCTTGATGGGATTACAGCTAGGTTCGGTATGATTTGATCATTTGATCATCTTTTGAAGGAACACCAAAATGCACAAACAACTTTCATTCTTCATCTACCATTTTAGCAACTTTGGATCCCCTCCCTAAAGATAATTAAAGGAGTATATACCTCTGTGCAAAATTTAAGCTAGAATTGTTGAATAAGTAGTAAATGCATATAACAGAAAGAAAATAAAACAAAAACAAAATGTGACCTAGAAAACATCAATGATACAATAGGGGCATTCACACATGCTAAAAAGTAACAATTGCATGTTGCTTCAAATCATGATTATTTTTTTGCATATTTTATATTCATTTAATTCCAATGGGTTAATTTAATAGCATCATTTTATTCTCTGGTCTCTAACAGTCGAAAAAGCACAATGCAACTGAGTGTGCAAATGGAATGCTGTGAAACCACTAGACCACCGAAAGGCTGGTTAATTTTAGAGTTTGATTCTAACTATCCCAGTAAGTAAGGTTATTTAATTCATTTAATTGTGCTGGGTCATTAAAAAAAGTATGTTTCTTGCATGTTCACACAGGCAAAAAAAACACCTCACAACCTGCTGGATTGTACGATTTTTAAATCAAAATGCACATGAGCAACTGGACCAAACTTTGACCTACATGTAACTATTCCGCACCCATCCATTGACCGAGTGCTGAAGATACTGTAAGCATGCATTTTGCATGTTGGATATGAAAACTGATACAATTTACACTGTTCACACACACAAACACCACTTGCAAAAAGATGCACCAAAAGTGTATTGCACATGATGATTTGAATCATACTTATTTTCATAAATAATCCGAACTACTATTTTCACGCACAAAACCGCCCCTCCCCCCCCCCCCCCCCCCCCCCCGAAAAAAAAAAAAAAATAATAATAACAAAAAAAATAATGAATTGCAACCTAAATAATCATAACTATTTGGGCAGTGTGAATGGTACTAGCAATGAAAGCTGCTAACAAGGTCAAGCATGAAAACATCAAAACATGAAAACACATGCTATAAATAGAAAGATTTGGGTCAAAACATGGTCCTAGATGTAAACAAGTGTCTGGGTTTCCTATTAGCATATTTATTTGCATATTTGGGAGAATGGTGATTGGCTGAGAGCAAGAGAAGGATAACCAGGTGCTTGTTAGTTGGTCTGCAGGTGGTAGGGCCCCAAAAAAAACTGTTACGCCCACAGGGCCCTTGTGGGGCCACCCACAAAAATCTTGTGAACAACTTTCATTCTTCATCAATAGAGGCATCTACATATGAAATATCAGGTCTGTCATACTTCTGGATCTTGAGAAGAAGATATTTAAAATTTACATATTTTTTACACTTGGTGCCCTCCTCCAGGGCCCCCCTGGGGGCCACGCCCACCATTTTAGCAACTTTGGTTCCTCTACCCCTAAAGATGATTCCTGCCATGTTTGGTTGGAATCTAATCATTGATTCTGGAGAAGAAGATGAAAATGTATATTTCCTATGGTAGGGCCCCCAAAAAAACTGTTACGCCCACAGGGCCCTTATGGGACCACCCACAAAAATCTTGTGAACAACTTTCATTCTTCATCAATAGAGGCATCTAAATATGAAATATCAGGTCTGTCATACTTCTGGATCTTGAGAAGAAGATGTTTAAAATTTACATATTTTTAACATTTGGTGCCCTCCCCCAGGGCCCCCCTGGGGGCCACGCCCACCATTTTAGCAACTTTGGTTCCTCTACCCCTAAATATGATTCCTGCCAAGTTTGGTTGGAATCCGATCATTGGTTCTGGAGAAGAAGATGAAAATGTAAAAAGTTTACGGACGACGGACGACGGACGACGCACGACGGACGACGGACGACGGACGACGGACGACGGACGACGGACAAAAAGCGATCACAATAGCTCACTTGAGCCTTTGGCTCAGGTGAGCTAAAAAACATTATTTGAAGAAGCCTGAAATTTACAAATAAGGCTGAAATTTACAAAAACATTATTTGAAGAAGCCTGAAATTTACAAATAAGGCTGAAATTTACAAAAACATTATTTGAAGAAGCCTGAAATTTACAAATAAGGCTGAAATTTACAAAAACATTATTTGAAGAAGCCTGAAATTTACAAATAAGGCTGAAATTTACAAAAACATTATTTGAAGAAGCCTGAAATTTACAAATAAGGCTGAAATTTACAAAAACATTATTTGGAAGATGCCTGAAATTAACAAGGTGAAATGAACATGCTTCCTGTCAAATCTGAAAACACCTTGGAATGCATCAACAGGACCCTGTGTCACAAACAGTATTCTCAGCGATAATTCATACTTGTCTCCACATGAGCCAATCAAATGCAAGAATTTCAGTAAATGTAGATATACAGGGTGGCCCAGAAATAACGGAACAGGGTGCTTGCTATAATGAAGACACATGATGCCCGTCATAGCAACTAGTAACGTTCAATGCGTGCACCATTGTTAGTACCCTTTCTTCTATATACACAGCTGAACGCACACTCACAATGGCGCACGGTTGATCGTTACTCGATGCAGTATGGCGGGCATCATGAGTCTTTAGTATGGCAAGTACCCCGTTCCGTTATTTGTGGGCCACCCTGTATATAATTTTGATGACTGCAATGTTCATGAAACATGACCCAGACAATATGGATAGAACATTTCTTGATAAAGCAATTACTATGCTTCAGAAATTGCACACTGCTTGATCTAAATTTAGTGTAATGGGTTCCTCGAATAATACTCCCTTCATTATCATTTTTAATCTTAAAATATGATGCCTGAATGTTTAACATTTTCAATGTATATCTAGGCTATAGTCACAGGGCTCGACACTAGCACTTGCCCGCTTGCCCGGGGCAAGTAAAAATTGGTGTCGGGCAAGTAAAATTTAATAAATTTTCTAGTTTGCTTGCCCGATCGGGCAACTGAATAATTGTTCAGCTACGAGAGAACAATCTAATTTCATACGTGTAAATCTTATTTATTAGTTAGAGGGCAAGTTAATTTTATATTGGGGCAAGTAAAATGTCAAATTTTATGATTTCACTTGCCTGAACTGGCCAGTGCAGAAAAAAGTTAGTGTGGAGGCTTATGTTGCCAGCTGGAAATAACATGTTGATGGATACACATGAGTGGGATGGATTCTTAACCCCTTTACTACCGGATTCGGGAACTGGGTGGGTTGTGTACAAAGTCTATGGAGATTTCAGAATCTTGAAGGGAACAGGTTAACATAATAACAATGTTGTACAATTTTCTATTTACACTTGAAATACAAAACCTAAATGATAACTATTTCTAATATTGACTCAGTAACTGATACCATTGGAAATTCTGAACCATGTGTAAAGTGAGTTTACAAATATAATTTGATACTTTTTTAATAACATTTTTATTTTTCATTTGTATAAGATAGTACTCATAAAAACAAGGTATCTGTTTTTTAATGGGGCTTACTCCATAAGCTAGATGTTATATGGCTAGCATATGTGCCAATCAATTATTCATCAACTGTACAATGATGATTGCATTTATGAATATGATGCCTGCATTTAATAATGAATGCTTCAATGGCAATCATGTTTGTTTTCATTGCACACATGCACATCATTGGGTGCAAAGTATTTGTGTACCAGTAACATAAGTGCAGCAAGTTCACAGCCCAATAACTCATAGCAGGCAACTGCAAATCTGCCCGCTTGATGTGGCTTTTAGCTAAGCATCAAATTACATCCAGCATCTAGACAAAGAGCTTGCTTTCAAGGCCTCTCTCCTATCTTCTCTCCTCCTCTCTCCTCTTCTCTCCTCATCTCTCCTCTTTCTGTCTTGTCATCTCTTACCCCCTCTTCTCTTCTCTACTACTTCCTACTCTTCTCTTCTATCTTATCACATATCTTCTCTTATCTTTTCCCCTATTTTCTCCCCCTCTCTCTTATCTTCTCTCCTCATCTCTCCTTTTTCTCCTTTCTTCTCTTCTCTCCTTTCTATATTGTCATCTCCAACCCTCTCTTCTCTGCTCTCCCATTTTCTCCATATCTCTACTCTACTCTCCTATCTTCTCTCTTCCTCTCTATTCGTTTCTCCTCTATTCACCTCTCTCCTATTTCTCTTCTATATTGTCATCTCTTATCCTCTCTTCTCTTCTATCCTCTCCTCTCCTCTCCTCTCTATCCTCAGCCTACTGCAGTGACTTCCCATTCCTATCCACTAGGGGGCAGTCTTCACAAACACTATCATTTTACATCAGAGAAAGGTCAACACAAACCTAGCTGTTAAATTGTAAACAAAAAATGCTGAATGAGAGCTTGTTAACCTATTCAGGCCTGGACTATAAATATATAATATGTGTATTCTACCAAAATAAAAAAAAAGCTACATTAGGCTAATACTTTGTATAAATATGTGATATGTGATTCAGCTGGCAGTATGAAACAAATTGATACAATAGCCATTCAAATTTCATTGGGTAAAACATCAAAATAATTATTCAATTGTGTGCAGTTAACCCGTTGCTTATGGGAACCGGGTGGGCTATGTATAAAGTCTATGGGGATTTCAGAATCTTGTAGTGAACGGGTTAAAACTAATACAGAGTGGTGGAAAAAGAAAGATGAAAACAAAACAGCCAAAAATAACAAAAGCATATTTGAAGTTATAAAGATAGTAATGTTACATCTATGTAAACATTACTATGTTCTATAACAAAAGAATCTGATGTCATATATTTCAGTAAAGATGCCAAAAAACATTGTAAAATCTCCATGTACTTGCCTGACATAACATGAGAATGGATCTCGAGCCATGATCTCTATCTTCCTCTTCTCATTCCTTTAGCAAAGGGAAACATGAAGCAGAAATCAAGCAGAAACCTTTCGCTTCCTTGTCTCATTATTTGCATCCATTCCAACAGTTTCCGTCACAATAGAACAATCCAACCGATGACATCCACTTGCGAACAAATAAATGGAGTAAAATTCCCTTTGATATACAGTTTCGGATCCTGTCAGTTCAAATTGTCTTTATTGATTTTTTCCAATAGAAGTCACTTGCAAGAAGCATAATCATCTAATGCAATTTATATCACCAAGTTCCAGCAGTAGCTACATCAAAACGGAGAAGAAGGAGAGTGAATATTTCATGTTTGATTACGAAGGTGCAGATTCCCATGAATGTGATATTAGGTCGACAAGTCAATGGAGGGTGGATAAATTGAATCCCTGGCCGGCTACATCATCCTACTTCCAAACATCTTCAAATGTTACTTGACATGAATCACATAATGTTCCAGCAGCAGCTATTTTTCACATATAAGATGATAATAAATTCAGAGAGGTGGGAAGACATTACATCCCATTATTGAAGGTGTAGGTTGCCTAAAATGTGATCAGATCACAGTTGGTAAAAGATGGGGAAATCCCTGTCCCCTTAAATCAACCTTCCTTCCAAATATCTTCAAATGTTTTTTTTTCCTGAATCACATACTGTTCCAGCAGTAGCTACTAGACACTTCAAAGAAGAGAAGAAATTGATTTAATTACATCCCATTTATAAAAAAATGATTTTGAAATTGTAGGTTGCCTAAAATGTGATCGGCTCAATTGGTAAAAGATGGGGGAATCTCTTTCCACCTAAATCAACCTCCCTCCAAATATCTTCAAATATTTTTTTTTTGAATCACATAATGTTCCTTCAGTAGCTAGTAGTCACTTCAAAGAAGAAAATAAATTGATTTAATTACATCCCATTTTTAAAATATGATTTTGCAGTTGATTGTTCCTACAAATGCAATAAGTTGACATTTGGTGAAGGATGGAGAAATTGAAACCCTAAGCCTAGCCGGCTACATCTTCTTCCTCCCCCCCCCCCCCCCCCCCCATCTTCAAACACATGAAGCTTTTTCAAGAAGAAAGAACACAAATCTCTTTCAGTGGTCATATTCAATTTCTTTTACAAACAAACTGGTTTCTTGCAATAACACGGCTTTCTCAGAAATAAGCACAAGGACTTCAGTGTGCAGAAATTCACTGTTCAATCTAACACAGGATCTACCAGAAAATGAAACCTCCATTTGGTAACTACACATGACCAAGTAGTTCCCACACTGTATGGGTTAACAAAGACGCAGACCTGTGTAATGGTACAATTAGCCCCGCTGTAAGATGTTTGATTACAATCAATCCAAAACCTTTTCCTTGCCATGCCTGGGTCGTCACTGCATCCCATCAAATAATTGTCAATTTCTTGTCGCTACATCAGTCAAACATTGTCATGCATTGGATTGTTACACGGTGTGGGCTCGCCATTTTGAACTAGGGTAGGAAATATACAAGGGCTAAGGGCAATGTTGCCCCCTAATTTTCAAAATAGCCCCCTGAAATCACTGATCAGCAGGTAGAACCCTAATATTACCATCTAGGGTATTATGTGAACAATTTCTGATTATCCATCAGATTGGAAAAGTAGCCCCCTAAAATTATAAATTAATTCCTGCATTGCTAATAGCCTGGTCACATATCAACAGATTGCGTAAACGGACGTCAAACGGAGAGCTAAATTTTCCATCCGTTCGTATGCGTTTCTTGTCCGTTCCTTGTCCGGTGATGTACGTTGTTCTATGTTTTGTACATAAAGCAATGGAGACGACTGTCATCACCGGATAATTTCATTTCGCAAATTTTCTATTCGTTGGGCATTCGTTTCCGCTATCCGTTGATATCTGACCGGGCCATTAACACTAAGCCAGGATGCATTACCCACCCTGCCCAAGGCGTTCGCAATATGGTACCGTCCATCCGATTTACAAATCCAAAACACTTTTAACTCTTTCCCTCCTAAATATTGCAACTGCCATGCAGTTAATACATTTAATGTGCATACACATACACCAGGGTCCACATTTAGTCACAAAACTCTACTACTTAGTTTCATGCTAAGTCTATTTTAGATGGTAGAGCTAACTAAGCAGCACAGAGTTTTCCTAGTTACTGAATATGGTTATCTAGATAAGGGTAAGGGTAATTGCCTACTAAGTTAACGCTAGTTGGCAACTAAAATGATCTCATGAACAATGCATACTTTGCCATATCACCTAGAATAGACTTAGAATGGAACTAAGCTAGTGTAGTGTTATGAATTTGTCCAGGTTCCTGTAGGAAATAGATTAACACCTGTTGTCTTGAAACTACTATAATGTCCATAAAGTTGACCTCTTTACTACTAGATTCTGCTATCTCCTTTGAATTAACACAGGTCCCACCATATTTCTGTAGCCAATGGGTTAATATAAACTGTACATTATCACACCTGACACTAGTATGTAATAAATTAATATCTGCTCACTTATATCCATCCGTATCAATAAATAAAGGAAATCCAGATAAACAGGAACCTCTTAATTGTGCTAATCCAGTAAAAGCGACCATTTATTTTCGATCCACGAACCAACTTTCTATCATCAAATTCAATACTAACTTTCCTGGCTTGTGCAAAACGTCCAAATCAAAAGTAACTTTTCTGGTTTGCTCAAAACTTTTGACTTGTTTTAAGAGCTTTGGAGAATTTAAGAATTCTCTCTCTAAAATATCAAACAGGATACATATTATGTATGTAACAATATGAAATAAATGGTGTTATTTTAGTATTTGCATACTTGGGTGTAGCCATCTTCATGCATTTGCACAAAGTCCACAGTCACACCCGTTACTTGTAGTTTGAATAAATACATTTCTTTTCATTTGTCCACCTGGAACAGGTTAATATTATTGTTAAACATCAAACCTGTACTGAGAAAGGAGCCAATAATCATCATAATATTTGGTTTTTTTCTTTCTGTTTGCTGACGATGGCATATGTCAAAATGTATTATTTATGGCTTTTCAGTATTATCTGGGAATAGGTGGATAATCATTTTATATTTTGTTTGCTCATACTTCTAGATTTTCACTCACATTGTTTACATTTCACATATTTTCATTATGGCTCGTTAAACCATCAAGGACGAGAACTATTTAAAGGCAAAATCAATCATTATTTCCCTCATCAAATTGGCAACTCCTAATTTTTTGTTATTTCAATTCATAGGTAAAATGTAATTAGCCTTACATGTATGCACATTATGTGTCTAACTGGCTGTTAATACAAACAATTATGTGGTATACATTATGTGGATTTGTATAATGGCATTGCATGTTATGCTCCTCAAAACCGCATGAACTTTTATTTTCATATTCAAATTTAAATTTGTGCTTGTATCTCTACCAATACTGACTATTTTTGCCATTAAATTTGCACACATATATCCATTTGCTAGCACTGGGTCATGTATTAACTTAATGGGAAATGCAAAATCTAGTTGGGAACCGGTTAAAATGATACATAATTCACCCATCTATCAAAGCAGGTAACTAGTACATTTACCTCATTGATCTGACTAACGTTTTGTACAAGACACCAATATCAATGACGTACAATATGCTACATTATAAGGTATGAAAAACACAGAGAAAACCAAACTCGATTCATGCAAAATTTTTGAATTTGCGCCAAGATGAACCAAATCAATCTATCCTGGCGCTAGCAGCCTGGCCTGGTGATGTGATAATCCGATTAATCCCCTGTTTGTAAAACACCTTATGGGGGAAGAGTTATTAAAACTGCATCACAGTAACACCACGCACAATAATCCTATTGACATCATAATACATCGCTTTAGAGAGTCGTGTGGCAAGGAGAGGCTATTATACAACACGTCAAATGAATTCTTCCTCAGAGCTAGCTACGAACATAAATTCTGTAATCTTACAAAGTTGCGACATGCACTTTTCTGGCTACCCTTTCCAGAATAAATAATGATACTTGGAATATTGTTCGCACAAGATTTCCACCACCGTCGTCGAACGGACGACTGGATGGTATGAGTGAGAGGGAGAGAGAGACAACAGAACGAGACCAATGGGCACTCTGCATACAATGTACGGACGGATGATGGGAATGGTGGGAGCTACCATTGTATGGCCGGGGGTGATGCAGATGAAGTGTGGGAGGTGACACAAGAGTACCAAAAACCAAAAAAAAAACAGAAACAACAAGTTCGTAATGTCAAAGCAATGATTCAATAGTTCTTTTTTTCTTTTCATTAATCCATTCAGAGAGGTTCTGAAAGTACTCTGGCTGGTGTCTATGGAGAAAGGGTATTATACCACAATCAAATAATAATCCTAAATGGATTAAATGTTGATACTGCGGTGGTAATTGCAGACGGATGATGGATAATGTAGGTGGGAACATAGTTTGAATGAATGGAACATGTATGTTTATCAAATTGTCCATTAAGAACAGGTTGTATTAATAGTCACAGGTAATTAGCTGTGCTGCTTAAAGGCCAAGTTGAGTTTTGGTAATTTCCAAAGTGCCCCCCCAACATCGATTGTAACGGATTTGGTTGATTTCAATTCCATATGAAAGATCATCGAAAAAAACATGGGAAATAATAATAATTTCCATTCAAATGCTCTAATTGTTGTGAAATTTGCTTTCAAAATATCATATAAAAGTGGTTGACGCCCGGGTATCACTTTTTAGAACCGCTAGTGCGAGGCACTAGCGTTCTATGTTCTCCTAATAAAAGACTGAAACCAAATATTTGTGTGCACGCTAATTGTGCTTAAAACTATACATATGATACGGTACTTACCAGCAATTTACTCTCCAATATGTGATCCAACTACCGGGTGGATTAAGATTATGATTTGTCCCTCCATTCCGCAAAAAATCAGTGATATATGCGCCTCATGGACCAGTCTCTCCGTGTGTTAGCGCGACTGTGAACGAAAGGCGAACGAATGCGAATGGGGCTTGCGAGTTGCGTCAACGGCAGTGTTGGAGTCATACTTCTATGGTTGCGATACATAATATACACGTACTACTGTATAGTATTACCGCACACAGTGACTGCACTACAGTCCCGTATTACCGCACACTGCACTATACAGTCCCGTATTAGGACCTACAACGCTAGTGCTTCGCGCCGAGTTAATTTGACACTTCGAGTTGTAACGGCTCTTTTTGAATGATAACAGGGGTTTTACTTTGTCGTTTGTAATTGTGTATACTTTTCGAGCATGGTGAAGTTATAACTATTAGTTTGTATCGTAATCGTGCAGGTTTTGGTTACTAAAGTTAAGCTTGACCAATACTCAACTATCCCTTTAAATGTCAATCTAGGTAATGTGATGAGGGTTGAGGTGGCAAGGTGGCAAGGTGGCTGGCGTAGGAGGGTGGGAGGGTGGGGAGGGTGGGAGGGTGGCAAGGTGGCTGGCATGGGAGGGTGGCAAGGTGGCTGGCATAGGAGGGTGGAGGGGGTGGGAGGGTGGAGGGGTTGTAGGTGGTAATGAACTCAACATAAATATATAATTATGGCATCAATTATTAAGGGATTATTATAAGGGGGTGTTTATTAGCTGTGCAATGTAAAAGCTAATTAGAGCAAATTAGAGCAAAGTGTGGAGGTGGACATGGGAGAGAGGAGAGGGGGATGGGGAGAGGGGGAGAGGGGGATGGGAGAGGGTGGCAGGGGGAGAGGGTGGCAGGGGGAGAGGGTGGCAGGGGGAGAGGGTGGCAGGGGGAGAGGGTGGCAGGGGGAGAGGGTGGCAGGGGGAGAGGGTGGCAGGGGGAGAGGGTGGCAGGGGGAGAGGGTGGCAGGGGGAGAGGGTGGCAGGGGGAGAGGGTGGCAGGGGGAGAGGGTGGCAGGGGGAGAGGGTGGCAGGGGGAGAGGGTGGCAGGGGGAGAGGGTGGCAGGGGGAGAAGGTGGCAGGGGGAGAGGGTGGCAGGGGGAGAGGGTGGCAGGGGGAGAGGGTGGCAGGGGGAGAGGGTGGCAGGGGGAGAGGGTGGCAGGGGGAGAGGGTGGCAGGGGGAGAGGGTGGCAGGGGGAGAGGGTGGCAGGGGGAGAGGGTGGCAGGGGGAGAGGGTGGCAGGGGGAGAGGGTGGCAGGGGGAGAGGGTGGCAGGGGGAGAGGGTGGCAGGGGGAGAGGGTGGCAGGGGGATAGGGTGGCAGGGGGAGAGGGGGGAGAGTGGGGAGAGGGGGAGGGGTAAGTGTGAGGTGAGATGAACGGAACAATTAGTCAAGGGTAATTATCAAGTGTGAAATCTAAATGCTAATTAGAACAAATACAGAAATGCAATGGGGGATGTGGGAGCTGGGAGGGGGAGGGGAAAGGGAAGGGGAGAAGTGGGAGGGGGGTAAGAGTGGGTTGAAATGAAATGACATATAATTATGCTATCCATTTGTAAGGGGTCGTTAGTTAGAGTAATAATAATCAGCTGTGCTATTTAAATGCTAATTAGAAAAAAATCATCAGAAAAATTAGAAAACATTAATACAAATACAGGGCTGTGAGGGGTGGGATTGGGAGGGAGAGGGAGGGGGGCAGTAAGTGTTGGTGTTGATGAATTTAACACAAACATACAATCATGATATCCGTTTATAAGGGGTTGTTAAGCCCCTCTCGCATGATTTACACAAATGTCAAGTTGGAACTTGGGGAAACTCAGGAAACAATTCCAGAAAGAGCTTGGTCTAACTGGTGAAAACTTGTACCGACTATTCTTTGTAGACATGTTCACAAATATTTGTAGTACCTCGACAACGCTAGCAGCTCATATGCTGGGGTACGAAATTGTGCATGTTTTGTGTCACCTTCCGGTAAAAGTATCATATTTCATGCCTAGCTTGCTCTACTCGGAAACATCTGCACCTCAGAGAGCCACCCAGCTCGGCAGGCATGAGACAGGGGGATTTATTTGTGGATAATTACATGTACCTTTGCTTTTTAAAGGGATCTAGTAATATTGTCCAAATCCTCAAAATCCAATTGGAATTTTAGCGGTTCCCTCATACCTTTGTTGTATTTATATTAACAATAGAAGCATGGGACAGGTTTCGGTTTGTCAAATTTCCCTTTCGTTAAAAAGATATTTACGATTTCAGATGTTAAACTATCCACTGGATATTCGTAACTGTGTGCAAAGTCAGTGCAATGAGTTAGTGGATATCACTTTGCATTTGTGCTCATTACTCAACCATATAACGTCCATTTAACTTGAATTTTTCACACAATACCCAGTGGACATATCAGTTAACAACAATACATTGTATCAACCATTCATCACTTTTTGCACATGTCAACAAAGTTACTAGATCCCTTTAAAATGCTAATTAGAACAAGTTTATAAATATGGCACGGGTGGAAGTAGTAGGCGGTAATTGTATCTGGGATGAGAAAAACGTGACAATGACATCAGAGAGGTAACTCATTGTGGGTGAATGAAACTGATCATATTGTCAGATTATCCATGTGGAACATATTGGCAGTTGGGGTTAATTACCCGCGTTCTATAAATCAAACTAATTGGGACAAACTGTGTGTATGGGACTAAAGAGGTACTCTGTTCTTCATGAGTGGGAAATGGAAAGAAATTAAGTTTCAAGTGAAATGAAGAAAAAAAATTATGTTTCAAATATTTCTCCCTTGTCAACTGGCAACAGAAAAGGCTCTGGTTTAGTCAAGGTTCTATCCCTGTATTATATTCTTTCAGCTATGTGTTCATGTCATTCCCATCTCACCCACCCAATAGTTCTCTCTTCCAGCTAGTTACAGAAAAGGCTTGATCTCAGTCAAGGTTATTCGCCTGCATTATATTTCATCATCCATGCCAATGTTGTGCTACCCCACCCAAACTCCCCCATCCCAATCCAAAACTGCAAATCCCCAAACCAACCCAACCCCAACCCTCAAACCAACCCAACCCCAACCCCCTTACCAACCAAAAAAAAACCCAAACTAACCAATGCCCCCTCCCTCCCCAGCAACCCCAACCCAATCCCAAACCAAACCTTACCCACTACAAGGCCCCCTCCCAACTCAACCCAACCCAACCACCAACCCCAAAACTTTCTAACCCCCTTCCCTGGACACCCCCCCCCCCCCCCTCTCCCCATACCCCCTGAGATATCCAAGTTCAAGTAGAAATATGGATGTTTTGCACTAATAGATGCTAACCCTGACACATGAGTGACAGATAGTGTGATGACCTTTGACAGGAAGTGTGACCTCTTGGATGACCCCTATTCCCTCATCTGGGTCACAGGTTTAACTCAGCACCTGCACCTCGCTTCATAGGAATCTTTCACACAACAGCAAACCAAACGTGAGATGTAGATATTGATTTTTGCTTACTTCTGCTGCTTCCCCCAAAGTAATAAAGGGGAATAGCATTCTGCCATCGTGAACAATTTCTGTATATTAATATATCTTGTTTATTTGGAATTAATTAAACAGTCGCTCACAATATTTATGTGAGTGCATGAGTGTGTAACACTTCATATGTATGTTTGTATGTGCCGATTTTTTCGGGGGAGGAGTGGGGGTCATGAAAGTGTTTTCTGTACTTCATAAAAATTTCAGTTTGCAATATTTATGTTTATATTGTTGCATAAACAATTGGAAGAGGGTAAAAACACATCAGAATATTTTTTAAATATAAACAAAATGTTGGGGGAACTGATAAATCTGCTATTAATGCAAATGTACGATAAGTAAAAAAAAATATCTAAAGAAGCGCTATAAAGTGAGAAAAAACATTTAAACAATTGCCCAAACACCTAACCTTGAATGTGAGCATGTAGAGTGGGTGTGTGGGGAGGGAGGGGGGGGGGGTGTGGGGGGAGGGATGGGGTGGTGGGGGGTGGGGGCACCCATACACCCTTTTAGCTCAAATGACACTGTCGCTTGCAAAATGTTATTATACATATTGTTTTATGATCGATTGCAAAGGACATACAGCTGGAATGGAATCTCAGCTCACAATATTGGTGTGTATCTTGTTCCACAATCGATAGAAGACGGGAATAATACATCAGAATAATTACAATTGCACAAACATCCCATTTTAGGTGAATATGTTGGGGGGAGGGGGCATGGGGTTCAACGATTGTTAAAAGCCTTTTATAAATGTCTAATTAGTTCAAATAAAATTGTCGCAAGATTTGTGTATACCTTGTTTTGAAATAAATTTAACTTATCAGAGTAATAATGTAAGAATGCACCTCACCATATGTGTGTGAGTGTGGTGTGAAGGGGGGTCAATATTATTCATTCAAATGAAATTGTAGCTGGAGCATCTCGCAAGATTTCTGTATATCTTGTTTGGTTATCGATTGGAGGGGGGGGGGATAAAACATTGCAGTGAGTAGCCTGGAAGCAAGAAGCAGTCTACATAATTGATTTGCGAGACCCATTCCTCCTCGAGTAAGGGAGGATGAAATAAAAGCCAAAAGAAAGACTGTTTACGTTTCTGATAAAACGTGACAATAACAAGGTTTGCGATGTTTCTTTCTGAGGAAAAGGGGAAATCCAATGTCCCTACTCCCTGTAATCAATGGGACAGCTCAGGGGGCAAGGGGGGGGGGGGGGGGGGGGGGGGGCAGGTAATGGCGCAGCTCAGTGTGGCAAAGGGGGGGGGGGGGGGGGCAGTTACCCCCTTGTAAGAATTCTTTCTCACCCAAGCAACAAAACAAAAATACCACCAAAATTGGCATTTCTTTTTTCACAAAGGATTTTTTTCTCTTCATGGGCAATCTTCAAAAAAAAAACCTTCAGCGAAAGTAAAAGAAATACATAACATCTTTTATGACATTTTATTTGTCACACATGCTTCACGCCCCCCCTCCATTGAAATCTCTCTCCTCCCTAGGGTGAAACATACATTTCATTTTTTCACACTTTCTCCCCCCCCCCCCCCCCCCCCTTTCCCTAGGGCTACTTATCAAGCTTGCCTGGATGAAGAAAACAGCATTCAAAAATTTGTTTTCCATTGAACTCTAGATCATAGATGCAAATTTACGGGGCTCTTTCATGATTTTTTGTTTCGGGGGTTCTATTTGGCATCTGGGGGTTGAATCGCCCAGAGCCCCCATGTATTATTCACTGGACTTCCCCCCTCCGCTCATCTAGAACACCTCCCCCCCCCCCCCCCACCCCCCTTGTAGAAACCCCTCCTCCTTCCATGCCCGCCCCCCTTTACCCCTATTTTGGGCTGAAGCCTGGGCTCCGCTACATGCTGTATTACATTCTCCCTTAGGGACATAGTATCCGCATACGAAAACACTGCCCCAGAATCTAGCTAGACAAATCACAATGAATTCTGCTTTACTTTCTCATCCATGTCTTACGTCCTTCGCTGTCTCTTGGAAACACTTACACAAATTAATCATAAAACCCATTTTTATTTGTTCATTAATTAACCCATTCCCTTTGTAGGCTTTGTTAGGCCATAGGCTTTGTACACTGCCCAACTGGTTCCCGTAGTCAAGGGGTTTACAAACAAAATGCAAACTGTGTTTTACATTCTCCCTTGAATGAACGCTAAGGGGAATATATTTTAAGAAGTGAGTATTTGGAAAGAAAAATACATAAATATATAATATATGGGTGAGAAAGAGAAGCAAGACAATGCACAAGTGGGACTAGGCATAAAGAAGCAAAATTGAGGACATTACGATGAAAGGACTCTATACAATAGTACGGAAGGACACGATCTACATAGATTATACCGGTCTACTTCAATGAACACTTATCATGACAATTGGTAATTGCTGTCGGCAATGATTGAGTGAAAATACTTATTCAAACCAGTAATTGCAAAGATTAATTCATGGTTGTTTCTATAAGAAATAGTGTGTGGGATATCTCTTCACAATGCATACAAAGACACGCCATGTCTTATAGAAACAACACTTAAATCTTCACAATAACAATGTCTAATAGTTTGCATTTCACTCCATGATTGTCCACAAACAAGTACCAATTGTCATATATTCAGTAAACTGTGGATTGTAAGATCCGGCCATAATATGGTCCTCAATTTGGTTTCTTTGTGAAACATCTTTTTATAAACACTTCCCTGTAGACCTGTTAAATATTTCCATAATAATGTGCTCAATTTGGTTTCTTTATATTTATTGTGCCACTTGTTTGTTTTTTTATTGAAAGCTGTAATTCCACTATCCAGAATTGATGTGAACAAAATTAGGATGCTATTCACTCCTCCCACACATTATCAGGAAACAATATTAACAGCTTTAATTGTTGCAAACTTCTCATTAAAATGCATTAAACTATTCATGATCCCGCTCAGGGCTTGTCCCCAACATACTTGGGATACGCTCTATGGGGAATGTATTCAATGCAAATATGTTATAACAGAATCCAATTAACATGTTATTGATTTATAAAAAAGGAGAGATGAAAATTAATCATGAGGAATTAACATTATATCGATGTTCAATGTCTTGCAATATTGGTCGATTGAAATATATGCAGTAAAACAGAAGAAGACTCCCTCTAAAAGAATTGCATCACAATGCTAGTCTTTGAAAATGTATGCAAGTACACAATAGAAGAGGAAAGAGAATTTACTTTTATAACCAAATGAAATCCTTGAGAGTTTAAAGTTACTGCACCATGCACAGTTCATCATATTCTAGGGTCAAGTTATAAATGTATTACTTTATACCAGAATCTGGTATAACATTCATAAATATCTGGCAGATATTTACATCCCAATCTATCTACAGTTACACAACCCGATATCAAAATTCATCAATGATCAAATTCTAATTTGTCGTCAGGATTACATTTCAAGCGTGAAATGGGATCACTATTCCAATGCAACAAATGTATTCCTTTACCAAATACCTAGCACTCGACACATCCACAGTCACACAATATGTCATCCTGTGGCATCAAGGATTGTGTTCTAATCTGTATTCAGGATTAAGTTTCAAGTGTGAAATGGACTCGCTACTCAAATGCAACAAATGTATTCCTTTACCAAATACATGTACCTACCAGTACCACTCAACACATCCACAGTCACACAACCTGTTACCCTGTGGCACTCACCAAGGGTCAAGTTCTAATCTTTATTCAGGGTTATATTTCAAGTGTGAGCTGAGGCCCAATCCAACAACAATCTGTCAGCTGACTTATCCAAAACTCTCCTTCCTTGAGGGGGGGCGAGGTGAGAATTGGGGGGCAGTGAAAAAGGGTACATGGGGGTGGGGGATGGGACTCACAGTGATTTAGCTCCTGAAATGTGCAACAGCCCCCCTGGAAATCAAGAGCCTCGATCGATTTACATGAGTTCAATGCAAAACAAATTTTTAGAGTGCTTGAAAAGTTTTTTTATGGGGGGGAAAGTAGGTAGGGGAGGGGAGGGATAGGAGGAGGGGGAGGGATAGGAGGAGGGATAGGGGGAGGGATAGGGGAGGGATAGGGGAGGGAGAGGGGGGAGGGTGTCGAAGTGGATCATTCTAATGATTACCATTTTCAAAGAAATAAAGTGGATCTAGTTGCTCTTTACACTGCAGTTAGGGACAATTTTCAAGTGTGAAGAACCTCCATATGATGCCAATCAAGTACCATGCTGGTGAAATTTAATCTGGATTAGAATTCAACCTGAAAAGCAGACCTGAATGTGATGGTAGACATGCACAACAACCACTTATTCCTGGTAAGCCAAGTGGTGCCATTTACTCATGATTTTTACTCATAAATTTAACCCATTCAAGACTAACATCTCAATTTTGGTACAATGCATATTTCTCAAACAGCCGTAGTGTTTTGTGGACCAGTGAAGGAGTCCTGAATGAGTCAAGGCTTAAAACCAGTGGCTGCTTGTGGAATATCATCAGTCAATCGGTGACATTTGTTCTAGATTAAATTGAACCCATTCAAGACTATCATGTTGATTGATCGAACGACTTAAATATCGTAAATATTTGTGTGAACAGGTTATAAAGTGTAAATGAGGCTCAAAACTGGGGACTGCTTGTGGAACATATTCATCAGCAGTCAAGTGGTGATATTTACTCAGGATTAAATTTAACCCATCGAAGACTGTCATATCGTATATATTTGTGTTACAGAGCCCTGAACGGGTTAAAGTGTAAATGAGGCTCAAAACCGGGGACTGCTTACAAGTGGACTATATTCATCGCCAGTCAAGTGGTGACATTTACTCGGGATTAAATTTCAAGTGTTAGCTGTGAGCTGGGGATGGACGGGCTCTCATAAGGGTGACATTTTATCTTGTAATGTACACAGCCTCCAAACATTACTGGCATCTGTCCTTACACTCTCTTAAAGGTACAGTCAAACATGTGTACAGTAACTACCTTAGGGAAACACTAAGGACCACTGTAGACAGGTTCCATAACATTGCATCATCAGACCTGTGTACAGTAACCACCTTAAGGAAACACTAAGGACCACTGTAGGCAGGTTCCATAACATTGCATTCAAACCCGTGTATTGTGACCACCTTAGGGAAACAAGGAATATGGCCACTGTAGACAGGTGATGTTAAGCACAGGTCATCTCTTTAGACAGGCTCCATAATATTGTGTAGTGACCACCCAAGGGAAACAAGAAATGTTGTCATGGTAGAAAGGTGACTCAATAGACAGGTTCCATAACATAGTACAACCAAACTCTATGTAGTGATCTCCCAAAGAAAAACAACGAAATATGGCCACTGTAGAAAGGTGACCTCTACACAGATTCAATAACACAAGTGCTGCTTTGCAAGGCATCACTTTCAGTGGCCACTGTAGGCAGGTTGACCACTAAAGACAGGTGGACTCTCTGACAGGTTTGACTGTGCTTGGCAAAATCATGAGAATACAAATTGCAGAACCTGTTCATTTTAATTTCAACACATTCTTCTTTACAAATGATGACATAAATGGTACCCTGGGGTACCAAACGAATATCCGCCATTTTGTTTAATTATTTATTTATTTTTTAGGGCTGTACCAGGGTATAGCGTGCATACAATCGCGCGCTGCACTGCATACACAACGCAATACGGTTGTGCTTCGAGTGGACACAAGATGGCGCTACACAACGCGGTACCCCGGGGTACAACGGTATCCCGGGGTACCGCGTGTGTCATCAAATGATGCAATTCAATCTTTGTGCTAGTCCTTGATCTGCCTATTTCCTGAAAAATATTTTATTTGAAATTTCACCCAGGAATTTCTTCCTCTTTAACTCTTCACAGATCGATAGAATGTTAATTTCACATGGCTGCCCGTCCGTCTGTCACATTTAAAGATCAATGAAATGCTAATTTCATGACATTCTCATTCAAATATTAGACTTTAAACAGTTTTTTTCTCTCCATTAAACCTTGCAAATCAATATAATGTTAATTCCACATGATTAACTTTCATTTTCCCCATTTACAGATCAATACAATGTAAATTTCAAGACATTCCACTTCAACCATGCCAACAAAATTCATCTCTTCTTCTGTTTTTGGAATTGCATGAAGTTCATCTTGTACATCTTCTTCATAACACCTCACATATCTAAAGAATGCTAATTACAAATGGCTTAACTTTCATCAGTCACGTAGAGATCGATGACATGCAATTAACATGACATTGTACTTCAACTATTAAAGCTTGCCAATGAAATTCATTTTTTCTTCCTCTTTTTGGATTGCATACAGAATTTAATATTATCTTCATTACAACTTTAACAGATCAAGACAATTTTGTCTATTGAAACAGGGACTTAACATTTCTTTATAATATCTTGAAGATGGATAGAATTTGTTTTAAACTATGGATTCGCTTATAATGTCTATACATTTAAATAAACATGGCTTACCACACCAAAAAGTTAGTGAGGAAACTTGAAATATATTACAGATCAATAAAATGTTAATTCACAGCTTGCCAAGGACATGAATTTGTCTTCACCATGATTATACATTATCTTTATAACACCTTACAGATTGAAATTTGTTGTATTGCTACAGGGACTTAACACTATGTATATAGCATCTCAAAGATTGATAGAATGTTAATTACACTTGGCTGCACTTCTGCCTGTCGTACTTAAATAGAGATCAATAAAATGTTAATTTCATGACAATCTTCATCAACAAAGCTTGCCGAGGACAGTGAGAAGAATATTTACTGGACATGCAACAAGGATTTTACATTATCCTCATAACACCTAGCGGAAGGATAGATTATTTTCACATGGCTGAACTTTCATCTGTTACATTCAGAGATCGATGAAATGCATTAAATAACATGTAACATATCTATTAAAGCTTTTCCAAACATTTTGTCTTGTTTTTGTTTCGTTTTACTCAGAAACAGTATTTTAAATTACCTTTACTAATCCTTGCAGTTTGAGAGTTGAGACTTTACTGCAACAGGGATTTTACATTTTACACCAGAGGTCAATAATTGTTTAATTTCATGACATTCTTCTTCAACTATAAAGCTTGCCGAGGAGATTTTTTTCCCTGAAAAATGCAAACTGGACTTGACATTATCTTTACAGAATATTATTTTCACATGGCTTAATTCTCATCTTTCACATCGATTTATAGATTAATCAAAAGTACATTTTTCTGACATTCTACATCCACTATCAAACCTTGTCTCGGACATTTCTTCTAGTTTTTTTTATTGGCGAATAGGATTTTACTTTTTCACATCAATTCACCTTTCTCGTGATCACTGACATTTCAGTGCACAATTGAGAACTTCAAAATACACACAAATATAAACTGCAAAGTAATCAATGTCACATACACTTTTGACATGAACATGACAGATTTGCACTGCTTCCTTTAAGGATACATCGAGGTGTTTAAAGTATTCTCTTTCAAATACTTTTCTAGACTAGCATAAATTGTCATTTATTCAACAATACCCATGCGCAAGTTGATGACAAAGAAAGGCAATTTCCGCAAGATTATCTATAGATCTGCATTTGCATCGAGTGAGAAAAGGAAGAAAGATCTATATGAAATTAGTTTCATCTGTCCCCAAACACCCACTACTGCTCTCCCAAACATGTTGCAATATTAATCAACAAAGCTGTTAACCCATTCCCACCTGTCTCCTAACACTCCCCCAGAGTAAGTAGACTGTATTCCCATAGAGTATAGTACATGGTATTCTCATAGTGTAGTACAGTACATGGTCCCCCAGGTTCCCATAGGCAAGGGGTTAACTAGATGGCGGGTAATCAAACCACCAAGGCAAACTACTAACACGTCCCCTGCTCACATTGGTCCAAGAGTGATGAGCTGTGACTGCCTTCTCCTCTTTCCCTTCTTGCTAACCCATTGCATCCCAAACAGAGATATCTTAGCTCATTATATACAATCAAACCTGATATTTTTAATAGCTCATCATCTGTCTATAGCAGCCAACCTGTCTATAATGGCCACCAAATGAGTGATGAGCTATGACTGCTTTCTCATCTTTCTCTCCTATATAACCCTTTGCATACCAAACAGAGATATCTAAGTAATAGTTCATCACATACTTGAATAGACTGTTTTATATTTATATAGCACTTTCTACTAAGTCTGAAGGTGCTATACTATGTACCATTTACCATTAGTTACCGTAGCTTTTGCCTCCCTGCCCTGATAAGATGCAAACAAAATTATATCATTGCTTAACCCATTCATTGCTGGTCTATATAAATACTTGGGTTTCAGTCTAAGGTGAAGGCTTGTTATACCAATTGAAGGCAAAAAGTCTCCAACTGGTTGAAACTGAATTGGACGTGATTAGAAAACAATAGTGTTTTATATGATGCCATTTTGCATCAACTGCTCTAAGATTGTACAGATTGTTGCGGGGGGGGGGGGGGGGGGGGCGGGTTTATTCTCTATGTGAAAACATTTTCACTTGCACGCCAATAGCATCACAGCACTACAGACGTAACATGTATTTTATACAGTTTTGGTGTCATTTTTTTAACAATTGCCAGTGTCAGAGAGTTAATATTTGCTTTTTTTTATCATCAATCTTCCCATGAAAAACACCTTCATTTGCATGCATGCTCACGCACATCTCCCACCATGGTGTAATGCATCGGGAAGCTACCGATGCATATTCTCTGATCATTGATTGTTGATGCATATATTGTCTAGTAGTACAGATGCAATGCTTCAAACTAGCTAGTCTATGTCTCCAGTCACAATTTATGCCTGAAATTGTTCATTTACTCACCCAAATACTGATTGAAATATTAAATATTATATTCCACATACTAAGAATCTTGCTCTACGATTGGTCAAAAGTTAATCACGTGATGAAGCATAGTTTCGCCCATCATTGATGGGAGAAGAAAACTTCGTTACCCTCTGTAGATATCTTTGGTGAAAGTGTGTTGCACTCACTAGATAAAAAGTACTATCTAGTGAGTGCAACGCACTTTCACTGCGGTTGCATTGACTTGACTGTGGAGCTCGTGTGTGGCTAGTCAAATTCCGTACCCAAATGATGTGGCGGGGTTCTCTATGCGAGCGAATTACAAATTTAATTGTATTCGTTGTGCATACACGTACATAGCACACTGTTTCAAGCTCATACGCTATGCATGCACTGTGTATGCATACGTATCGTACATATTAGTATAACAGTACACGGTTAGGTTTGCTGCGTTGTTATTGTTTAATTGCTTGTTCTGTTGTTCGACGTAAGATTTGAGTTCTAACGGAGCTGAAATGGAACTTTTTTTGCTTGAGAGTGAAAGTAAAAAGTTCCAAGATTATTGCGAATGCTGGAAACAACATACACATTGGAAATTGGAATAACATTGATGTTGGTAAGTAGATCAAACCTAGTACCTAGTAGTAACAGCTGTAATTAAGACTTGCGTTAGACTAGGCCTGCTTATAGGCTAGATCTACCGTTCGATGTGGAATATAAAGCAAATAATCACCTT
The DNA here is from genome assembly GCA_037951105.1 of Echinarachnius parma. Classification (NCBI taxonomy): domain Eukaryota; kingdom Metazoa; phylum Echinodermata; class Echinoidea; order Clypeasteroida; family Echinarachniidae; genus Echinarachnius; species Echinarachnius parma. The sequence goes on along the minus strand of JBAMJV010007954.1, from coordinate 104,086 downwards.
TTGGTTTCAGGCGATGGCAATCTATCACTTCCTCGGCGATCTGAATGTATACGTTATCTTTCCTCAGCTTCGCTTCGGAAAGATAGCTACATCCAGATCGCCTTGGAAGTGATAGATTGTCCCATCACCTTCACCAACGGTAAGTATTTGCTTAATACATTATGTATAGAGTGGTGAAGTGTGATGTCATAAATGATGTCATAAACATTTTTTTTAGAATTTTCAAATTTGGACTTCATTTTCAGAAAGAGCATAACAAATAATGTCCAAATACCGAAAATCAAAGGAATAGGTTACGTATTGGCTGAGATATGCCCATCCGAATGATTTTTTTTTGTCAATGGGCAATCAGTGTTATAGTGCACTGGTTCATAAATGTATGAACCAGTGCACTATAACACTGATTGCCCATTGAAGTAAAATTCATTCAGATGGGCATATCTCAGCCAATACGTAACCTATTCCTTTGATTTTCAGTATTTGGACATTATTTGTTATGCTCTTTCTGAAAATGAAGTCCAAATTTGAAAATTCTAAAAAAGTGTTTTTATGACGTCATGGCTTCTGTACTCTATTGGCTATCATTCTAAACTCAAAAGAATACACATCATCATTGCTCTACAACAGGGGTTTTAATGTATACTGGCTGGAAAAGAGTTAAAATTCATCGCCTACAAGACTCTAGTGGGCCCTGTATATTAACCATAAATGGGGATTGCAACATCTAGTAGGGGACAGGTTAACCCATTGCCTATGGAAACCTGGTGGGCCCTGTATTAACTCTATGGGGATTGCAACATCTAGTAGGGGACAGGTTAACCCATTGCCTATGGAAACCTGGTGGGCCCTGTATTAACTCTATGGGGGTTGCAACATCTAGTAGGGAACAGGTTAACCCATTGCCTATGGAAACCTGGTGGGCCCTGTATTAACTCTATGGGGATTGCAACATCTAGTAGGGGACAGGTTAACCCATTGCCTATGGAAACCTGGTGGGCCCTGTATTAACTCTATGGGGATTGCAACATCTAGTAGGGGACAGGTTAACTCATTGCCTATGGAAACCTGGTGGGCCCTGTATTAACTCTATGGGGGTTGCAACATCTAGTAGGGAACAGGTTAACCCATTGCCTATGGAAACCTGGTGGGCCCTGTATTAACTCTATGGGGGTTGCAACATCTAGTAGGGAACAGGTTCACCCATTTCCTACTGGAACCTGGTGGGCCCTGTATTAACTCTATGGGGATTGCAACATCTAGTAGGGGACAGGTTAACCCATTGCCTACTGGAACCTGATGGGCCCTGTATTAACTCTATGGGGATTGCAACATCTAGTAGGGAACAGGTTAACCCATTGCTCATGGGAACATGGTGGCCCCTGTATTAGCTCTATGGAGATTGCAACATCTAGTAGGGAATAGGTTAACCCATTGCCTATGGAAACCTGGTGGGCCTTGTATTAACTCTATGGGGATTGCAGGTTCTAGTAGGGGACAGGTTAACCCATTGCTCATGGGAACATGGTGGCCCCTGTATTAGCTCTATGGGGATTGTAATTTCCACTAGGGAACAGGTTAACGGCGACATATAAATGGGTCAAGAAAGGGGAATGGTGTATTGACATACATATTGCACTTGACAGAAGATGGCAGGTCTACTTGTTATTCAGCCCTCGCTCTTATAATGGCTAATTCTCCATCATTCGAGGGGTACTATCTTTATTCATTCCTAATGGCCCGGTCACATATCACCAGATAGCGTAAACGGATGCCTAACGAATAGAAAATTTGTGAAATTAAATTATCCGATGGTGAAAGTTGTCCATATTGCTTCATACACAAAACGTTCCGCCGGATAGAACAACATACATCGCCTGATAAGGAACAGACAAGAAACGCATACGAATGGAGACGAACGGATTGAAAATGTTACTCTCCGTAGGGCATCTGTTTATGCCATATGGTGATGTGTGACCGGGCTTTAAAAAGTAGGTCTTTGCTTTGGACGTAAGCACATGCCTCTACACATACATCTAACATCTTGTCTCTATTCACCATTTAGCAAAGCAATGCATATATGCCATTTTTATAATGTGTTCCAATATATGATATCCATGTTACTGTTGTCAATGCATAGTAACCAACTAGTCTGTATCCATATTGCTTTCATATTTGATAGAAATAATTTTAAATTTGGAGGTTGTAGCTTCCTTAGATTAACATTAGACAAGCTTTGTGGTTACATGTGCAACAATGTGTATCCATTAATCCATAAAAGCTGAATACTTTATTTTTAAAAACTCTTTATCCTGCTCCACAATCTACATAAGAAAAGGCAAATCGTTACTGGGGTAACAAATCATAAAATATGGAAATATACATTATTTTTAATTGCTTACTTGCAAGCAAGAATTTTAATTTTTGGAATAATTTGTATCAGGTATAGTAACCTTTTATTTATCTGTACGGCTTTTGTGATTGAATCTAGATAATTAAACATTTGTGACCTTCTCTATTGTTTGTTTGTTTGATGGGATTTGAGAGTTTGGGATGAAGTGAAAGGAAACCAAAATGTATGCACTCCTCATCAATAAGTCCTTTTATTTGTAGGCACTGGACGATACATTACCGCTGATTAAATATTTGTTGTTCACCGGAGCATATCGGTTGTTTCAATGTTTCTTTGTAGCCATTTGGAAGCAGAGCAGAATGAATAAAACAAACATGTGTGGCGTACATTGAACCCTTATATTATTCATAAGGCATTAGAAGATGAACAGAATTATTTAGGATATATACGTACATAAAATTTGTCATTTGTAAACATCCACTTGACTTGTGACAGTAAAATCTAGCCCATTGAGCGCCATGAAGGAACTACAGCTAAACCTCAAGTGCTGAAGCAGTGTATATGTGACCTTACACCACAAAACGACCAATAAGTCGAGACAACTGATTTTGCTGCTTTTCATAAAACATTAAAATGGAAGTCATTACCTTTAAAATGGTATATCATTCAGCATATTTGGACTAAGCATACCCTCTCAAAATGAACACCAAAGATTTGGAATATGGCTGAAGCATTTTTAAAATAAGGGAGAAACAGACCATTTAAAAGATCAGTTTCCATTAAAGCGCTGTAATAAGATCACATTTATTGGATGAACAAAAATATTTAAACATGATTTCTGACGCTCAAAATGTTACAGAAGCTAGATTAAGATATGCTCATTCAGGAAATATCAAAATCCTAAATCTCAAATTTTGAACAAAATTTGACTATTTTAGCTAATAAAAGAGAAACTACCACAGCGACATAACGGTCGTTTTGTGGTGTATGGTCACATATTGTCTATTCAATGAAATACCAACAGCTCTATTGGATGAAGGTGCAAATAATAGATTAATCGGACTCAAAGCGCATTGAACCTACATTTGTGACGCCACACAAGCGCTGGTGAGGCTGGTCCACAAAAGCATTCAGAGGGTTAATTAAAAAAACAGTTGTAACCTGCAGTAATCACAAAACCATTCCTTTCCTGTTAAAATTATGTTTGTTATCCAAGATGTGTGTGCCTTTAGTAGGGACATTTATCCTATATTCAAAGTCATCAAAAGTCATTCAAAAGTGACATCAGTTGAGCCAACATGTCATAAGCTAGGGGAATAATATCCCTTTCATATGAGCCTGATTTTCTCCGGATGCATCCGAATGCATCCAAAGAAATACCCAATATGAAAGGTAGAGAGGGGGAGAAAAGTCGGGAGAAATATCCAATAGAAAGATGAGAAAAAGCAATGAAATTCTCCTGCTTTTAAAGAGCAGGAGATAGTTTGTTGGTTTTATCGTTGTGACACTGTTCCACACCGATGAAACAGTGTATATGACTGTTTTCTGGGAGACAAAATCTAAAATGTGCATGACCTACCTTGAGTCTTTGTTGCTTGCATCCTCTGCTCCGTCTCGTTCTGCATCCTCATCTATGACATCTACCAGCTTCTTACCTGTAGAGGATGGGGAGGAGGGAGAGAAGGAGAGAGAATATTGATGATGATGATGGTGAAATAATAATAACTTTCATGTATAATGATTAGTTAATACCTATCAATAGACAATTATCTCTACTGACATTTCAAAGTAACATTCTAAGTCTGGAGCCTTTGTTTGTGGCATCATCTCATCCTGGACAGTATGGGGAGGAGGGAGACGAAGGAGAGAGAACAGTCATGATAGTCAAATAATAATGATGTCACATATAATGTTCAGTTAATAATACATCAATATACAATGTCCTCTACTGACATAAGTAACATTTGGAGTATGGAGCCTTTGTTGCCGACATTGTCTCCTGTCTCGTTCTGCATCCTCATCTATGGCATCAACCTGCTTCTTAAAGGGATCTAGTAACTTTGTTGACATGTGCAAAAAGTGATGAGTGGTTGATACAATGTATATTGTTGTTATCTGATATGTCCACTCGGTGTTGTGTGAAAATTTCAAGTTAAATGGACTTTATATGGCCGAGTAATGAGCAAAAATGCAAAGTGGCATTCACTAACTCATGGCACTCACTTTGTACATGGTTCTGACGATCCGTTGGATTATTTAACATCTGAACACTTCAATCGTAAATATCTTTTTAACGAAAGGGAAATTTGAAAAACCGAAACCTGTCTCATGCTTTTTTTGCTAATAAGAATACAACAAGGTATGAGGGAACCGCTAGAATTTGGATTTTGAGGATTTGGACAATGTTACTAAGTCCCTTTAACTGCAGAAGATGGGGAAGATGAGGAGGAGGGAGAGAAGCAGAGGGGAAATTAATGAAAGTCAAATTATAGTAACATTCACTTTTATTGGGCAACTACCAAAACAATATACAATGTCCTCTACTGACATAAGTAACATACCAAGCATGGGGAAAAAGGGAAGATATTATGGTAAAAGTGGGAAGAGGAAACTGATGGTGATATACATCAATGTTTTACCTTCTTAGCAGGAGGATTCACAACTGAAATTATTAAGAAATATATCATTCTTTAACCCTCTCAGAGGAGAGAGAACTGATTAAATGGTAGAAAAAATAGTGAAATTAAAGGGATAGTCGAGTTCTGGTAAGGAGAGTACAGTTTTGGTGAAACTGAATTTTAGTAACCAAAACCTGCATCATTACATTACAAACTAATAGTTATAACTAGAAAGGAACACAAAATTACAAATGAAGTAGTAAAGATCATGTTATCATTCAAAAAGAGCCGTTAAAACGTAAGAGGGCGCTCTCTAAACACTCATCGGTTTCAACCATTTTGAATAAAATACTGTGCATGTGATGCTTTGTTGAAATAGTGATTAGATAGAGAAATAACCAACAACTATTTAAATACCTATTTTGTAATTTTTTGAAAAGAGGAAGCATTTTTTTGAATTTTTAACGGCTGGTTCAAAATTCTCTAATAAACCTGGGGCCCCAGCTTTATTACAAATTGTTATATTTATGGATATTTCAGCCGTCTCTGAACAGATTTTGATCAAACAAAGATGATTTTATTATTTAAATATTATGCTCTTTCAAATTTTACACTCAGTTTTTCATTACCTCACAAAAAAATAAGTAGTCTAACGCCCTCTCTACCAAAACTCAACTATCCCTTTAATAGATTTTGACCTATTAACGATCAAGAGTTGAAGCAAACAGACAAAACAAAAACAGGACATAATATTTGGGCATAAATCAATCTTCTAAACATGGGGACAGGGGGAGGGAAATGGAGATTATAAATCAACTTCTTGAATCTGAATGATGAGGGAAATTATGGTGACATTATTTTTCTCTTATTTTCAACCTGGTGAGAAGAGAGACAGATGATAGGTAAAAATAAATTGAACTTTTACCTGGAAAGGGGGAGAGGAAAGTATTGGGGGAATAAATCTTATCTTCATTTCAAAGGGACTTAGTAACATTGTCCAAGTCCTCAAAAGCCAATTTGAATTCTAGCGGTTTCCTCATACCTTGTTGTATTCTTACTAACAAAAAAAGCGGTTTTTCAAATTTCCCTTTCGTGATATTTACGATTGAAGTGTTGAGATGTCAAATTATCCAATGGATCGTCAGAACCGTGTACAAAGTGAGTGCAATGAGTTAGTGAATGTTACTTTGTATTTTTGCTCATTATTCGGCCATATAAAGTCCATTTAACTTGAAATTTTCACACAACAACCAGTGGACATATCAGATAACAACTATATACATTGTATCAACCACTCATCGCTTTTTGCACATGTCAACAAAGTTACTAGATCCCATTAATTTTTGTTGAGCTACAGTGGGGGGGTTTATTACCAAGTGGTCTACACCCATTTGGTCATGTCTTGCCTGATCTCTATGATGCGTGAAATTCCATTTCTCCAACTCTAAACCTGACCCCAACCTTAAACCTAACCCTAGTCCCTAATCTCAAACCCTAACATTAATCTGAATCCCTAATCTTAATCTTTAGCCTCTGAATCTTGCTAAAAGATGACATTGGAGTGAACCTTTTGACTGGAATTCATAAATGTAGTGTAAAATGATACGCTGCACATTCACTTCTTGTTTCTAACTACTAACATGTCATAGGATGCAGTTAATCCATGGCACCTCTGTTAATTGAAGGTAATGGTTTGTAGACAGAGTATCACGTTCCTCCGTGGAGTACAGTACTCAACAAACAGCTATGACCTCTTAAGTATGATTTACTGTCAATATTTATGATGTATCAATTTCATGGCAAACAGACGAATATTCTTGAAATAATCAAAGCTGGTAATAAGCCAGAATACATGACACATGTACACACAGTTATGCATTTATATGTGGTACAGTTTAACCTGTTATCTGTACGGAGCCCAGCCTAAACATTTTCCAGACCTTGCAACACATTCAGTAAATGAACATTGAATGTAACCTAGTTCCTTGACATACTCGCACCACATCTAATGTCATAACTGAGCCAAGCTTAAACATGAACTCCTGTACCGATCAAGGCGAGTCTGATATCATAACTGTGTCATGATGAAACATTCAATCCCCTATCCAAGCAGGGGATTAGCAGGGATTAGCAGGGTGCCACTGATATGACTCCATCCTAATCTCAGATGCTCTGGATAGATACTTTTGTATCATAACATTTATAGTATTCTTGGCTGGAGAAGCTAATCAGTAGGCGTTTACCCACGTTCACGTCAAACACGATTCCCCTCTCGCTCTGCCGTACAACACTTTACTACATGTACAACTAATTGCTACTTCCTAGGGGTCCATTGCACAAAATATGCAATGGTTCAAATCCAGTGTCAAGTACATCTAATACTTGCTGCTGATTGGATCACCTGTAACTTGTGCTCTATGCAATAAAGTGTCAATTTATTTGTGCAATGGGACCCAGGAAGCTTACATAGTCACTGTTCTATTTCCCAATGGGGTCTGTTGCACAAAATATGTGATCCATTCCATTAAAGGGCAATGAAACCCAAGCAAAATGTTGCTTTCATAGTCTTGAAGAGATTAAGAAGAATAATCTCTGAAAGTTAGAGCATAATCGGGTAAGAAACAAGAAAACTACGGCTCTTTGAAGATGTCCATTTATTCCTATGGGGAACTCAAATTGGCAACGCGCTCTGATAAGTGTGTGGACAACTCCCCATATGTTTTGTACACAAATGTTCCCATTTTTACAGTTTTTTTCATAGTCACATTTTTCCATTCCCCCAACTCATGATATGTTATGTATAAAAGCATTCTACAAAACATATGTTGAACTCAAACGAAGGGTAAACATACATTTTGAGAAAATTGAACAAAACTGAAATTTTGTGTACAAAATGTATGGGGAGTTGTCCACAACTTTGCCAGAGTGCGTTGCCAATTTGAGTCACTCGAAGAAATACATGGCTGTTTTCAAAGAGCCATAGTTTTCTTATTTCTTGACCGATTGTGCTCAAATTTTCAGAGACTATTCATTATATATAGTGTCTTATAGTGCATACAACAATCTGTCTGGATTTCATTGTCCTTTAAGCATCAAGTATACTCACTGCTAATTGGACTAGAGGCCACTACATATGATCAAATACAAGGATAATTTCAATTACATGGCCACTCTAAATCTGCCGTACGTTATTTTTGTCTAGAATTATATGCCTCAATCCTAAATGAAATTTCTCTTTCCAAGCGAGAGTAAATACTGCACTGCAGAGGTAACACCTTCTTTTTCCATTTTCAAAATATCTGGGTCAATTTAAGCAAGTGCATATTTCAGTAGGTAGAGTTCAATGCTCCGAATATTTCCTCTAGAAAATGTTCACAACCTCTCTCATCTAATAACACTGCCAAGATCCACAAAGCTTACTTTGAACTCTAGTGTATAAATTAAGGACAGAGAGTTAGCAAATACTACTTTGCATTTTCACTCATTACTCTGCCATATAACATCCATTTAATGTGAACTTTTCACGCATTTATTAGTGGACATATCAGATCACAACAAATATACATTTTGTCAACCATTCATCTTTTTTTGTACAATCATGTCAACAAAGTTACTTGATCCCTATAAATTTCACTTCATGTTTTATCTTCCTTTCTCTTCTCTCTGCTTTCCCTCTTTCCTTTTCTCTCTAACCATCCCCCTTCCTGTTCTCTTCACTTCTCCTTGAATTAACATATTACAGGACATAGAAGAATTTAATCACAAAAAGATGGAAAACGACATGAAGGGAAGAAGGGGCTTAGCTAGCCTATATAGCTCAGTGAAAAGGTCACTAAAAGGGGGAGACATTTTAATAAAGATCATTAAAGGTCATCACAGGATTGATGGGAGTGCTTTGCTATTGTGGTACAGGCAAACCTGTCCTAGCAACCACCTGTCTATAAAGGCCACCTGCTTATAAATCACTAATCTTGATTCCCCACAAAACAGTGTGCATGTCAATGATCCTGTTTATAAAGACTACACTTTCACAGTAAAAGGTCATTAAAGGTTATCATAGCACTGTTGTGGTATGGTATGCTACAACATGCAAACCTGTTTAAGGAACCACCTGTCTATACAGGCTACCTGCTTATAAATCACTACTCTTGATTCCCCACAAAACAGTGTGCATGTAAATTATTCTGCTTATAAAGACTACACTTTCCATGTAAAAGGTCATTAAAGGTTATCATAGCACTGTTGTGGTATGGTATGCTACAACAGGCAAACCTGTCCTAAGACCACCTGTCTATTCAGGCTACCTCCTTATAAATCACTAATCTTGACTGACTATATAGCAGTTTGTATGCAAATGAACCTGTCCTTAAAGACCACCTGCTTATATTTTACACTTTCCATGTTAAAGGTTATTAAATGTTATCATAGTAGTGTTGTGGTATGTTACGAGAGTCAAATCTGTTTTTGCGACCAACTACCTGTCTATACAGGCCACCTCCTTATTAATCACTAATCTTGAATGCCTACAAAGCAGTTTATATGTAATTGAACCTGACTATAAAGACTACCTGCTCATCATGGTAGTCTTGTGGTATGTCAAAATGTCAAGATGGTATGACAAGTCAAACCTGTTTAAGCGACCACCTGTCCATATAGACCATCTGTTTATAAATCCTTAATCTTTACTCCATAGGAAGCATTTTGTATGTCAATGAACCTGTCCTTAAAGACTGCCTGCTTATGAGACTACACTTTCCATGTGAAAGGTTATTAAAGGTTATCATAGTAGTGTTGTGGTACCAGAGTCAAATATGTTTTAGTAACTACCTGTCTATCAGGACATCTGTTTACAAATCCTTCATCTTGACTCCATATTGTGTTCAAACCAGTTTGCATGTAAATGTACCTCTCTCTCCCATGGGTAGTCTTTAATCATTATATAATGGTTTGACTATGCTATTTTCATCATGCTATGCTATTTTTATGCTATGCTATGTATGCTATTTTTATCATTATTGCATTTCATATCATACCCATTTTAACAGAGGATTAATTTGCAATACAACTGAAGGTCGTTTTGTTTTCTTGAAGCCCATACCCTTTCAGTGCATTGGGAACCTCATGTTATTAGTACTAACCAACAGGACTTTTTTGTTATGACTAAACAGTGTTGAAGTGATCCATTAAATTCATCAGATTTGTTTTCCAAAGTGATATTTGAGACTTAAATCACATACCAATATCATTGTAAGATTTGTCTTCATGTTCCCTGAAAAAGACTGCTATTTACATAGAAACAAAAGTGAAAACTGGTGTAAGATTTGATCCCTGATCGTTCAAGCAAAGTATCCAAATTTGGCTCCTATGAATGATCAAAGTTTCAAAATTCTGATACTTTATACTTCAATCAAAAAGGGTTCTGGAATGCTCGTCAATTAAATTTCAAATACCTCAATAATTAGGGATGCATTTGTCAAATCACTAACCATTTAATTCTTCTGTTACCATGAGCCAAACAACAGGGTAAAAGGTGATTTTGGTTGAATTTGGCAAGTCTGTATTTGCATGAGCATGTATCTCATCAAACAAAAAGCCAAGCAGCAAGAAACAAGAGAAGTGTGAAAGTTCCCGGTGACTTGGCAAAGTTAATGGATCACTTTAACTCTTAAAGTGCCGGGGAGTTTAATGCTCTATGGCATTTGTGTGTATTGTAACTCGCAAAAATGCGAGCTTGGCACTCAAGGAGTTTAGTAGCAGTCTAAATCTGCATGCTTTGTCTTATCAGCATTAGATATGAACGTAGTGCAGTCAAACCTGATTTATTTCAATAGATATTTACGGTTGAAGTGGATTCTTAATTATCCACTGGAAAGTTATAACTGTGTACAAAGTCAGTGCAAATATCACTTTGCATTTTTTGCTTATTACAACGGCCATATAACATTAATTTAATGTGAAATTTTCACACATTATTTAGTGGACATATCAGATCATAACAATTGATACATTTTATCAACCATTCATCACTTTTTGCACATGTCAACAAAGTTACTAGATCCCTTTAAATCTAACACATGGACTAAAATACCTAGGATTAAATTCAACCCTTAATGAGAATCCAGGATGTTACGTTTGCTCTCTTTGAAGTGATGATAATGGGTAGAATGAAGTGGCTATCACGAACAGGCAACTGGATCTCGGGGAATGTCAACATGAATTAATGTGACCTGTAAGCAAGGAGATGCAATCTGAGTAGAGCCCTTTTCATTTAGATTTCATGATCCCCTTTCACATTTAGATTTCAACATCTAAACCATTTTCAAAAGAAGAATTATGTATTTAAAAAATATATATATCATTAAATATTGTATTAGGGAAAGAATGTAGTTGTTAAACCTAGTCATCCTGCACTCAGCAGTGTATAACAACAGAATGAACAGAAAACCAAATGGCACAGGCCAAAAATGTTTCTGTTCAGGAAAGTTTACCAAAATACTCTGGCTGTATAGAGAATGTATGCTATATCAAACTCAAACCGTCTTTGATGGGTTATTAAAGATGTGAAAAGGATATAGGTCAAGAAAAAGTTAATGTAGAAGGTAGGCCAAGCAATGGGATTCTAAAAATGTCCAGATAAATTAATGTGATGTGTGCATGAAGCCAAGCTGTGATCCACAAAATGGAAAATTATATAGAGAATGCATGTTTTATCAAAATCAAACCGTCTTTGATTGGTTATTACAGATATGAAAGGGACATGGGTCAACAGAATATTAGCATAGATGGTAAACCAAGCAAAGGATTCTAAAAATGTCCAGACAAATTAATGTGATGGGTAGATGAAGCCAAGCTGCCTTGAAAGGCAGACATAGGGGACAGAAATACCAACCTATAAATTGAGAGAGAACTGGAGCATAATTTTTAAGACCAGGGGGAAAATAAAGTTACTTCACAGGCTTGCCTTCTTGTATTCTACCATGTACCTACCTGTGCCATGCTATTTCATACCAATATCTACTCAACTGAAATGTTTGTTTGAAATTTGTATTCAATTCAAATTACAATTTTTCATATAGACATGCGAGTTTTCTCGTAAGTAGTGAATTGTACCATTAAGAGGATTAAAAGGCATTGTTGGCATCTGTGTCAAACGGCACGCAACAGCAAGGAAGGGGCTAGAATAGCGCTCATGCATGAGTTTTGTTCATGTTTTTAAATTATTGAACCAGGAATGTCCACACAATTTAACAAAGATATTTCTGTTGCCAAATTAGCCCCTAAAATGACAAAAACGAACCTTATGCAATGAACCTAATCATTCTTTTCAAGCCTAAATATAAGTAAAAGCATTCTGTAATATTTTATTTGCACTTAACTCTATACAAGTACATTAGGGGACTCTTCAATATTAACTTGGGGGTCTTTATACGAAAACACAAAGAAATTATAGAAGTGCAAAAATATGAAAATTCTAATCTCAACATGTATTTGTAATATTTCTTTAATTTCTAATCCACAATAAAATACAAGGCACTGGGGGAAAATGCACGTTTGTCACTGATCACAAAATATCACTCCCCACATTAATTCAGGTAAAGTTAAATTTCAAACACTGCAATTGAATTGAATATTGCAACTCAGGGTCGCAATTTATATGTCCGCCTCTTTATTCTCATTCCCGTTTGGCACGAGGATAGATGCAAGGGTTAAATTCATGAATAGAAATATGGACGAGGGCTACAACCCGACTGACTCAATTAAGCGCGGAAATTTCATTCACATCATCGCACAGCTCTCGTAATATAATGCCCTTTGTTAACCCGTTCACACGTATTGATTTCTGTAAAACATGCACTCTCCATTGACTCAAGGCGGAATATTATGGGGCCCAGTCCTGAAAGGGTTAAATATACATCACAAGATGGCAAGACCTTGGATTCCAGGAAAGTGAAGCACTCGGAAGATGTATTAAAGAGAGAAAAGAGGGCATTTTTTACTTCAACAGAAGCGAATAGTGACAGGAGCATTTTGGTTCTGAATGAAGGTGAATCGAAGCAGTAAGCGGAAGTGTTTTAATGCTTAATGTGACTAGAAACAGAAGCAGTTTGATGTGAAGGGATGCCAATCCAAACGGAAACATTTTGAGGTTGAACTGAAGTGAAAAGGAGCAAAGATATAGAAATTCACCTCTTGACTCTTGGCTGACCATTACATCTATATTACATGTACATACATGATAATTGCATAATTTGATGTACAACCACAACAAGAGATAGCAAATACAAGTATTCAAAAGAGGCTAAATATACCCTAAACATAAAAAGCCACCTTAATTTTACATAGAGTTCTATGCAAAACAAATTACAAAGTGTTTATATGATATCTAGGCAAGCTAGTAAGTAGCCCCAGAAAATGTGCATTCTTTCCCTCATGAATAAGTATTTTACATTTCAAATCTAAATTGAGACTACTTTTCTCTCATAGTTCTAAGAATTCATTATAATATTTGATGAGATACATTCCACTAGCCACAAAGGGATAGCAAATAAACACTAGTATCATGCATGATCAGATCTAATTGGAGACTACACGCTGCAGTTCCAAGAATTGAACATGTTTACATGCCTCGATAATAATAATATATATTTTCCTGGTACTAATATCTACTTTGGGTTTTAACTAGCAGGGCTAAATCCTTTACAGACAAAATTATACAGGCTAATTTTATTTTTTTCCTGTACTATTTTGTTTCTTCCAACAAGCTGTAGCAACAATGTTTCATCCTTGGCAGGCTTGTTTCTATCTTTTCTGTACTGTCTTTTCCCTTTATACCAGCCTTCCATCCTTGGCAGACAAACACAGGCTTATTACTTTACCCTGTCTCTCCTCAGCCTAATTAAGCAAACCTAGCAGCTAAATATGGCACTCATTACAAATCTTGTCAGAAATGTTTCTACACAACCGCAAACAAAGCAAGCCTGACCCTTGTCTATGGCAAAAATGCAATGAGTGGTGTTCTTCTTTTATTTTATTTTTTGTCATTTTTCCTTTGCTTTTCCTTCTTTTTTCTTCTTCCTTCATAACCATTTCAAATCACAGCATTTTGAATTTTGCTATTCTTTTTTGTATATACATGTATCATTCATAATTGCCCGATTTGTTTGTATTGAAAAAACATACTGGAATTATTTTTATAATTTCTATATCAAACCCAAAAATAATTATCATTCTATGTATTAATGATCTTAGTCATCTTTAATATTTTATGCGATCAACATTTTTTATGACAAGTATTGAATAAACTAAACTGAACTGAACTGGCAATGATGTAATGTATTTATGGATCATTTCATAAACCCAACTCGGAGGGGGGGGGGGGGGGGGGAGAGAGAGAGAGAGAAAGGGTTCAATATAAGAATATATCATACCAATGGGAATGAAAGGACAATTACTTATATGAACCATAAATGAACCCTTAGAAGCTCCATAACCATGTTTTTCCCATGACATTTACAATTTATTCATCATTATTCCACACATCTCATTCACCTTTTAACATGTTACACACATAATCAAGCTCACACAAACCATAAATAGCAAAAACCAAATTACACTTTCTCTCGTTATACGCAAATGACACTATTTTCATCAATCAATTTGTTTTTCAGTCCCCAAAATAAAAACGAATCTGCGGCGGCGCTGGTCGGCCGGGGAATATATGCATCACTTGACAGGAAGTGGCGGCAAGGATTTAATGGCTTGTTTATCCAAACGCTCAAGCTCGCTAACAATTTAGCCAGCTAACAAAAAAGAAAATGTCGCCACTTTTTTCTCCATCTCTCGCTCTTTTTCATCTCCTCTCCAGCGCTTGCGCACGTCAGTGGCCTAAGTTTAGATCGCAGCCGCCCACACTAGCTACGCACACATGCTTCACCCTTCTGAGAATTCTAATAGTCAAACTATCGCCGCGGAGCCGAGCCTGCGGGCAGTGTCATCGTGGCAGACGGAACGAGGTTAAGCATTATGTCCATACTCCGCTGCAATTAAGGCAAAAACGCTTACTCAATTCCCAATCTCTCACACCGACTCCTGTCCTAGCTCTTTAATCAAGTCACCATATTTTTTTTCTTGTCCTCTACCTCTTTAATCAAGTCGATGTATTTTTAGAATCGCTGGAATAATGATATTGAAAGTTGAACCGGCTATAAACGCACAAAGGAATGCTTAACTGCTCAACATGTACAAGCCTATTTGACTTAGTAATAACCTGCATTCTCCATAGGCGAAGCCAGAGTAGTTGTAAATGACTTAATCTTAAAATTACACTGTACATGTTTTGTCAATCTATCATACGTTCTAAAATGATAACAAACTTAATTGCATTAATAGAAATAACGAAGTGGTAATTATTGTCATAATCTTACGAGTGATAACTGATATAGCTGAACATTCAATAAGTCACACATATTGTTTCCTCGTTCAGTAGAAGCTGTGTGTATCTTACAACCCATCATTGGATCATTATACAACTTCGCTTTAAATCAAGTTCATCAACCAAAAATAAATCTCTGACTTGCCATTTTACAAAATTTATTGGGATTTTATGGGTTTCAGAGGAAAAACACCCTGCCTCCAGATTACATATTTTGATGGGAAGGTTAAAAAAGAGGAAGATACCTTTCATTGGCAGGTTTTTTCCTTCATATGGTTTATAGTGGGGGTGGGGGTCTAGTATGTTTAGCTTATGAAATGCCCCCATTTAGCTTTCCTTGAAAACTCAGCCCTGTAGGTTGATCTTAACTCATGTCCATTCATAACTATACATGACCTTTCAATGGCTTGCTACCTAGGGTTAAATGGGTTATAGAATGTTGTAGCTAAATTGTTTACGGTTGTGACATAAATGGTACCCTGGGGTACCAAACGAAAATCCGCCATTTTGTTGTAATTATTTATTTATTTTTTAGGGCTGTACCGGTGTATAGCTTGCATAAAAGCGCGCGCTGCACTGCATGCACAACGCAATACGGTTGTACTTCGAGTGGACACAAGATGGCGCTACACAACGCGGGATACCGGGGTACAATGGTACCCCGGGGTACTGCGTGTGTGATCACATGTATCTACCATGGTCAGGGGTTAATAAGCCTGATGCACCATTATGGTTGTTTGCGGCTTGTATGCTCCCCAGAGAGTTGGGAAGCTGCACAAGATATATGTATAGATTATTTTTATTACTATCAATATCATTTATTATTATTATTATTTATATCATATTAATATTTCTATTATGGGTACCCACTTCACTCGTCTGATGTGTCACTTTCCTACTTTCCTTAACCAATTCAAGAATATTTATCACAGTGAAAAAATACATGGGGGCTCGGGGCGAATTCGCCCCGGAAATGCCAAAAAGAGCCCCCGAAAATCATAAAATTGCATGGACTTCAATGCAAAATAAAATTTAGAGTGTTATTTTCATGTAGGCAAGCTTGAAAAGTAGCCCCCGAAAAATAAATATTATTTCTTTCCCTGATTTTATGATAAGTCCAAAAACCCAGACAGAGCACTTCCATGACCTGTCATAAATGGGTTCACATTATGTCCCAGTTTATATCAATGTGTATTAAACAACTCTAAAGGCCTTGAGAAGTAAAATTTGACATGTCAGACGAAATTACATCCCTCATCATGCATCTGTTTTCTCTTGATCATTTGGAGAGGTAAAAAATTGTTTTCCAAACCTCGAGACATGACTTGCAATTCTATCTACCAGTCTACTAACTTCTTGCAAACTAATACTTTCTTATACCTCCTTGCTAATTCTAGTGTTCTAAGGAAACGCTGTTCCAATGCAAGGAATCGCTCTTCCCTTTAAAAAATGCAAAGTCATGTATTTCACAGGTCTCCCAGTCACATGCATAACCTCTTCAGGAGGTTCATGTGTGTAATGTAATTCTCAGTGTTGACTCTTTCAGAACTGGTCCCATAAATACTTTTGGCTAGAGACTATGAACCCCTTTCCCAAATGATTTGCAGTATTGTTATATTTTATACTATTTTATGATTTATTATAATAGCTGCAATGACATATAGCCTTAAATATATGCCTAAATGCATCATAAAACTGAAGATTGTTTGCTATAATCAAATACTAATAATATTATTTCTTATTAATTCCCAAAATTAGAAACTCAAATTGTTGTCATCATATAGAAGGCTGCAACCTACAAGATGATATGCAGAACCAAATTTAGCAAAAAATCTCACTCCCACCCGACTGTGTTGTAATATGATTTATTACTTCAGGCTATTTTTTCAGGACAAAATTTCTAAGTCTGACACCTTTAGACATGATTCAGCAATATGAAATTATTTTCACAACATATTTTGTCTTAAAGTGATCCATTAAAAGGTGAAGTCCACCCTAAAACTTTGATGCTTGCTATAATATAATGTTAAAGGCATATATGCGTGGGTTATTAGACGCGTGGATCCATCTTGCGCACTTTTACGCACGGTACGTAATCCCCATTGGCTCAGTTATAAGTAGCGATCGCAAACTGTCCCACTTCCGAATACCCGAGTCAAAAATGCATCAAAAATAGTCGCGTTCGGAATGTTTGTCTTAGTCGAATGGAGATCCATCAGAGATGTTTACGAGCGAAAATATCACGTAACACGCTTAACCGCAACCGACTTCAAAGTGCCGCCGTTTGATGCCTAGGTGACAGCGTGAGAAATTTGTTTGCTGCATGCAATTTCATAAGAAGGCCTTTGTTCAGATATTTCGAAGCACCTCTCTTCGATCGATCCAACACATATCGTGAGTTTACCTCGGGAGATTACGGTGGAGTGGAGTTGGAATTTGCCGACTACCCTTTATAACCCACGCATATATGCCTTTAATAAGAGACATCATGAATAAAAGCTGAGCAAAACCAGTACGGTAAGAACAAAGTTACGACATTGTTCATAATTGCCATTTATCGTGATTTTATTCGCGAGCTGCACATTAATCATTTAAACAAATTACATTCTAAGATCTAAGACACAAACTAGTCTAAAGTTACAAATGTTGAACTACGGTGTAGCGTTTCAAACAGTGCCCTCTAAATCTCCACACATGACAATCGTTAAGATACGACCCTTCACTCATGTGAAATAGATATTTATCACTTTATCTTCATCCTTCATCTTCACCATCCCCATCCCCATCCTCTCCGATTTTTTTCTTGTTCCCTCCCCCTTTTTTCCTCAATCTCAATCGGAAATGATAATCTTGCCACGCTCCCATGGAACGAAACCTGATGCTTTGTGGGCAGGCGGGATCTGACCCCTCACTCATGACTCATTGGACCATTCAAGTCCACATCTACCTCAAAGTCTGGGGCAATTTTCTGCCCACAATTGTTCTCTATAATATCTTAGTCAATAAGTATGATCCTGCTATAAGTGCTAATTGTGATTCGTTGTGACCCATGAAACAAAAGTTGATGCTTTGTGGGCAAGCAGAATTCGACTCATTGGACGATTCAAGTCCACATCAACCTGAAAGTCTGGGGCAATTCTCTGCCCTAAAATCATTTTCCATATCAATTAATTAAATGGTAATTGTGATTCTGTCATGTCCCATGAAATGAAACTTGATGCATTGTGGGAAGGCAGGATTTGACCCCTCACTCATGACTCATTGGACGATTCAAAGTCTCCTGTCCTCATCAAACGTGAAATTTGGGGGCAACTTTCTACCCCCAAACCATTTTCTACATCATTTTCTATAACAGTAATGCCATGTTCCGTGAAACAAGTCTTAAAAAACAAAGCAAGATGCATTGTGGGAAAGGGAGATTCAAATCCTCACTCAGGATAAATTGGTGTCTTCTGTCCACATCAACCCTGGATATTGGGGGCAACTCCCTGCTCAAAGTTCATTTGACAGACAACCCTACTAACTCTTTGGGAGATGGATTAGTGCGCAGGATTCTTGTTAGAATTATAAATCTTTGTTGCTTCATAAACAATTTTTTGAAAAATGATCCCAAAAAGGGCTTACCACAATTTAGAAGTCTTGAAATAAGAACACTTATCAAATTTGGTCCTATTGAATAACAAAATCAATTAAAAAACACTTTGACATCTGCTGTATATAAAAACCTTTTATTTACCTGGTAAGATAATAAATGACAATCTAAAGTTCAGCATTATAATCAAAGCCCCGAAGAAAGATGTCCTTCGTATTTATAGATATCTCGGGCACTTAATCCATTAGTATCTATCTTTGCTATATATGGCACTTGATATATTATTCTCCTGGCATGACCCAATATACATTTCTACGGACTGGAAAAAAAAAATACTGTTCTCTCTATGCCTCTCTCTCTTTGTTATCTTGTTTCTATTTGTTTAAATCTATTTAAAGGAACACCTACGTACTGTTTTTCTCAGAGGAATTGTGTGTTTTTGTCTGTTAAAAATTCAAATTTGAAAATTACCTGTATATGTAATTTGATGTTCAAAACAACCACAATTTGCCTCCAACCACCCACATCAATTACAACCAACAAGTGTGGTTGTTATTTGTTATACTAGCTAACATGAGCAAGAATTAATCACAGAAAGTTTGTAACACTGAAACACATATATTATGCATAAATAACTGCAGTCTTATGCATTTTGTTTTAGTACAATATTTGATTGTTTTAAACGGTTCTAAAGCTTGCAACAATCTTGGAACACATATTCTTTACATTATCAAAAGGAAAACAAATCAATGTCTTTTTTATTTAAAAGTGTTTGATTTGTCTTTGTCTACTATTCTTCATAAGAGAGAGTGAAGGGGGTGACGTTTGATGCAGCTATATGATGTGGCATCACACTTGATTGCTGCCCTGTTTGCTGCCCTCTATTGTTACTTTGCAGATAGTCAAACTAGAGAGGGAGAAGCCAACTGGACAGAACTAGACTGAACCCGATGTATGTATTTATAGAAGGAAATTCTCAAGAATCGCTTGCAAAGTTTTCCACAAAACGTCTCCTAGTTCTGCCTGACTATCAAGAAATTAATACCCAACAGACTGGTTTCCAATTTTTGTTTACTAACTTCTATATAGTCAAATGTAATGCATCTTCCTCGCTTGATGCCCTGGAAAAAAGCTATTCAATTAACTTGTTCCTGATAGAAACAATGCAATTAAATGAAATCAACCTTGAATACATTTGTTGCTTCTATGTCAGGCAAACCTTGGCAAGGTTCTGTGTTGTCAGGAACAACCTTTGGACACAATTTCATAAGAATGATCCACAGATGAAATATCTTATATTTCTAGCATTGATTAAAAGAGTGAACCAACGAGAGCTCAGAGCTACTTACGTGGATTTGAGGGAAGACTGCCACTGTCCAAATTCTGAAAAATAAAAATGAACAAAAACAAATAGTTTGATTATTATTACTTTAAAGGGATCTAGTAATATTGTCCAAATCCACAAATCTTGCTCAGAACTCTAGGGGTTTTCTTATACCTTGTTACATTTGTATAACCAACAAAAGCATGGAACAAGTTTGGGTTTTTCAAAATTCCCTTTCATTAAAAGGGTATTTACGATTAAAGTGTTTGGATTTGTAATTATCCACTAAAAAGTAAGTACTGCCTTCAAAGTCAGTGCAATTAGTTAGCGAACATCGCTTTGCATTTTTCACTCATTGCTTATTGCATATATATGATATCCATTTAACATGATATTTTCACACATTACTCAGTGGACATATCAGATCACAGAAATTCACATTTTATCAAGCATTCATCATTTTTTTGCACATGTCAAAAAAGTTACTAGATCCCTTTAATCCAATGTTTGTCCAGAATCTTGATGTGCTTCATAATCTCTCTCTCTCTCTGTGGATATCATAACACCTAGGGGGCAACAAATTATTAATATAATTACATCCTTTTGGAAACTTTGACAAGGTAATAATATTTACCTATGATATAATAAAACATGATGGTTATTGTGTATTATATCCCTCATAAGATCGTTTTACCATTGTATTTGACAAATGATAGTTTTGGACAACACGCGCAATCCCCGCGCAATCACTTGACCGGGCTGTTAGCAAAAAATTAACACTAAAAGTTCGTTACGCGTTCGTCCCATAGATCATGTGTTTAAGCAAAATGCACACGCGATCAAAATTGTGCAGTGCTCTATGGCGCACACGTTATAGTCACGTGATTGCCATTGCTGGTAAAAACTAACACCCTAGGAAGAAGAACGCCAAGACAGCCAATAAGCACATCCGTGGGAGCGTTAGCACGCATTCATTGCGTATGTGCGCAACTGCCAGCGCGTTGGTGCGCACACGGTTTTGCGTCTTTGTGATTGTATGCGCAAAATAACAATGACTTTAAGCGTATTAGATGCGCCCAGGTTCTGGAGGCTCATCTGGCTTCATTAATGTCGATTGATTTTTATATCAAAATTTACAAGCGATTTTATGAAATATTCAAGAGATTTTCACTTATTTTGCTATAAGCTGAACACAATCACTGATATTGATGAGTGATATAAAACAACTAACGAATGTGCTTGATTGTGATAGGCAATCTATTACCTCGGTGGGCTCAAAATGACTATTACCCTCAGCTACGCTTCGGGTAATAATCATTTTGAGCCCACCTCGGTAATAGATTTGACTATCACAAGAAGCCCATTCGTTAGTTGTATATTATATCCCTTCTATGAATATTCATGAGTATTCTAGAAACGTGATTGGTCAATTGGGGCTCTCACAATAAAGATTATTTCCACTATAAATCTGAAATCGGGGAATATTTTTCACTATCTTTGCCGATAGCAGAAATAGCAAGCATATCATATTGCCCGTAGAGATGCGTGTAATAACAGCTTCTCTGCGAGGGGAGGTCTTGTTTTAGCTTGCGAAAGATGCTCGACGAGATTTCCCAAAGAGTAATTTAAAACGAAATACAGAATATTTTTACCCGTGAATATCAACAAGTTCCACAAAATATTCTAGAGATGCATTTCATGTATAACATGGCGGTTTTCGAAGTAAACAATTTCGAAAATGGTGCACATTTTGCATCGTTGTCCTTCCATGGTCGTGACAGTAATTCATTTCATTTAATTTAATTTCATGTAATGTATGCTGTACGTACGAATAGCTGTTTTCCCATATTCAATTACACACGTGTGACGTACGTGTATGTAAAGCGGGTTAATTATTCACTTTGATGCGCGCGTTTTGCATTTGTGTGCGCATTAGTTGTTAATGCGCGTAACCATGAATGGAAACATAGCGCAATACGCGCTCTGTGCCAGGACTATTGCGCTAAGGGGGCCAGTGTCATAAACAGAACATAGTGCAGTGATGGTTCTATGATCAATGGTTTGTTTTTCCTTTATAATACTTAAGTTTAATTGAAATCATTTATTTGTGTGATGATTATAATCATGCGAAGGATATATAGCAAACAGAAGGGATATAAAACAAATATACCAAGCTTTTAGTTCAAAAGTATAGTGGAATTATATATCTTCGGAGGGACTGGCATAGTTACTATTTTTGTCCTCGGGGCTTCGCCCCTCGGAAAAAATAGTTCTATGCCAGTCCCTCCTCAGATATATAATTCCACTATACTTTCTCACAGCTTGGTATATTTGTATATTGTCGAGGTAATGATACATAACTATGATATGATATAACATAATAGAGTGGTGAAGTGTGATGTCATAAATGATGTGAATTTTAAAATTTGGACTTCATTTTCAGAAAGAGCCTAACAAATAATGTTGAAATACCGAAATTCAAAGGAATAGGTTACGTATTGGCTGAGATATGCCCATCCGAATGATTTTTTTGTCAATAAGCAATCAGTGTTATAGTGCACTGGTTCATAAATTTATGAACCAGTGCACTATAACACCGATTGCCCATTGAAGTAAAATTCATTCGGATGGGCATATCTCAGCCAATACGTAACCTATTCCTTTGATTTTCGGTATTTGGACATTATTTGTAATGCTCTTTCTGAAAATGAAGTCCAAATTTGAAAATTCTAAAAAAGTGTTTTTATGACATCATGGCTTCTGTACTCTATAGCTATTCTATTTGACAACATATAACACTACACTATCATGTAAACAGGTAATAATATCTAACTATGATATAATAAACATAATAAATATAGTATATTTTATTTGACAACGTATATATCGTGTAGACTTTTGAGGTAATAATATATCTCTATGATACAATAAAACATAATGGCTATTGTGATACATTCTATTTAACAATGTATAACACTATCATGTAAACAAGGTACCATAATAATATGATATAATACAACATAATAGCTATTGTGTATTCCATTTGACACTGAGTGCATGTCATAATTGTCATAATGCCCGTTGGTACACACACTACCTGCCAGGGAGGAATCAAACGGAAACGCATAATCACTTTTTAGATAGGATTTCAATCTCGACTCCAATTCCCCCGTGTATCAGTAACAAATGCAAATGATAAGCATATGGCCAGAAAGTATTCCCTTTCAGCTAATTACAGACTGTGGCATAGCTACAAGGGGGTATGGGGGCAACTCCCCCCCCCCCCCCCCCCTCCCTCCCATTATATTTAATAACAGGGGCTCTGGGCATAATATCATTACAAATTCCAAGAAAGACCCCCTATAATTAAACAAATAAAAAGCACAATGTGACATAGAATTCTACTTAAAACAATGTTTGGTGTGTCATCTGATGTAGGCATGCTTCAAAAGTAGCCCCCCACCCCCACCCCCACCCCCACCCCCACCCCCAAAACAATTTTTTTTTTTTTTTTTTTTTTTTTTTTTTCCATAAAATAAAAAAATAAATAATAATAATACAAATTAATTAAAAAGGGGGGAATAAATAAATAAGTAGAAAAAATAAATTCATTCATTCATTAAGAAATAAAATACTTAATAAATAAACAAATAATGCCCCGCCCAACCCCCGCCCCCCCCCCCCCCAAACCTTTGCCCCCTCCCCAATTATGGTTGACTATCCCACTGATATATCAGATTGTGTGACTTCATCTCCATTAGTGAATCAGGGATTATAACATGATAATCACAAAGAAAATCACAATGAAAAAGGATATCAGTTTGAATGAGGTGTCACTTTAGATAAGACAAAAGCTTCCGCCAGAGCGTATTCAATTTCGCAGCCCTGTGCCAACAATTATCTGCGTGTATGAAATTTGCGCTAAGCTAAGCCGTGATAATTTCCTGCTTGAGAATGCCAGCAACTGTGTGTAATCTGATGCCTTATTTCCACTATTCTCACCATGTGAAACAAAATCCCAACAAAAATCACACTTAAAGGGCAATGAAACCCAAGCAAAATGTTGCTTTCATAGTCTTGAAGAGATTAAGAAGAATAATCTCTGAAAGTTAGAGCATAATCGGGTAAGAAATAAGAAAACTACGGCTCTTTGAAGATGTCCATTTATTCCTATGGGGAACTCAAATTGGCAACGCACTCTCATAAGTGTGTGGACAACTCCCCATATGTTTTGTACACAAATGTTCCCATTTTTACAGTTTTCTTCATAGTCCCATTTTTCCATTCCCCCAACTCATGATATGTTATGTATAAAAGCATTCTACAAAACATATGTTGAACTCGAACGAAGGGTAAACATAAATTTTGAGTACAAAATGTATGGGGAGTTGTCCACAACTTTGCCAGAGTGCGTTGCCAATTTGAGTCCCTCGAAGAAATACATGGCTCTTTTCAAAGAGTCATAGTTTCCTTATTTCTTGACCGATTGTGCTCAAATTTTCAGAGATTATTCATTATAGTTAGTGTCTTATAGTGCATACAACAATTTGTCTGGATTTCATTGTCCTTTAATTATTTAATTTCCACACATGTATACTGTAAAATTGATATTTGTAATGTTTATTGATGTTTATAATCCCACTTTTGTACATGGGATTATTCCTAGTTCATAATCAATATTCAGTCTCAGTTTCATACATACCAAGTTTTTTCCATTTTTTCTCTAAATTGGCCTGTTTGGTCAATGCGTTTGGTGATCCCAAAAAAGGGATTATTTTATTTTTTATTTTGGTTACATTTGTTGAATTCCGAAGAGAGACTACACCGTTATAACTTTTATGTTCTTTGTTTTTGTATTGTTTTGCGCCTTGAGCAATTTGTTCTGAGAAGTGAGCTATATAAGTATTTATACTATTATTATTAATGAATCTTGTGCTTTCATAATTCGCAGTACCAAAGTACCAAAGTACCAAAGTACCAAAGTAATGAATTATTCCCTCAATTATTTCATCTTACCGAGGTCTCGGTGAAAGGGAACTTCGGTGCTTCAGCCTTGATGGGTGTCTGGATGGCGGATACAGGGGTATTCAATACTGTCATTTTCTGCAAGGGAAGAAAGGTGAAAACAATTGAAACAATTAACATCTTTATTTCATTTTTTTTTCTTCGTCTAATGAACCTAAAGATGGTTGAATGGGTGAGTATTTATCAGATGACTCCTGAAAGGAAATATTGGTGGTTCTGCCTTGATGGGGGTTTTGATGGCAGATACTGAAGTCTTTAAAACTTTCGTCTTCACCAAGGGAGAAAGATGACAATCGTTGAAAGAATTACAAATCTTATCATTTGTTACTCATTTGTTTAAAAAATGAAACTAAACTAAAGGTAGGTGAATGCAGAAATATATGGAGGCTGAGGGCGATTTTGCCCCCTAATTTTCAAAATAGCTCCCTGAAATCAGTAGGTTGCCCCAAAAATATAGGGTATTATGTGAAAAATGTATGGATATCCATTGCATCAGATTGGAAAAGAAGCCCCCTAAAATTACAAATTAATTCCGGCTTTGCATTTATCAAATGACTCCTGAAAGGAAATGTTGGTGGTTCCGCCTTAATGGTGGTTCCGCCTTGATGGGGTGTCTGGTTGGCGGATACAGATGTCTTCAATACTGTTATTTTCTGCAAGGAAGAAAGATAAAAACAATTGAAAGAATTAAAGTGATCCATTAACTTTGTGAAATTCAACCCAAATCACTTTGAGGCTTTCACACTGTCATTTTCTGCACAAAGGATCAGGAGAGATGAATACAATTGAAAGAATTAACATCTTAAATTTTTGTCATTTCAAAGACAAATTAAATGGACCTAAAGATGTGTGAATGTGTGATCATTTTATCATATAACCCCTGAAATGAAATGTTGGTGGTTCAGTCCTGATCTGTGTTAAAATAGCAGAACTTCAATACTGTCATTTTATGAAAGGGGAAGAAATTAAATAATTTAATCAATAAAAATCGGACTTTTCAATAAACAAAATTGACAAAAGTATGCTTAACAGCTTGAACGAGTGATCATGTAGATATTCACCCTTAAGATTCATTCTACATTGTTGTCATTTTGTTGATAGGACAAAAAATCATCGCTGAATCACAAATCCGTTTCATAATCTACAATGGCTGATATTCATGTATCACATGGAAGAATCCAATGTCAAACATAATTTGCGTTTGGCTCGGATAAAAGGGCAAACCCTAAACGCTGACTCACTACACCCAGTCTGGGTACTGCTTTTTTTACTGCCAATTTCTAAAATTCACATCCAAAATAAACTACACTTTCCTGAGTAATCCAGTCAATTTAGCCAAAATAAGGGAGTGAATGAAGAAAATACTCCTTAAAAAAATGTTCAGCTACTATAAAATCGGCTGTGTAATCAAAATCATAGCCAATTGGGGCCCACAGCTTTGGATCATGAACAGATTTGGCCCCCGCTTGACTCTCAAATAATAATCCATAATTGTGGCAAATTTGTTTTGTTTTTATTGTCTTTGCTATTCATTATGGGGAAGTCCCCGCAACAAAATAGTAAGGGTCTCAATTTGGCAACATTTGGTAATTGTGTGTATCAGGATAAGATACGTCTAATTAGTGAATGGCTCTGGGCCAGCAGGCCAGGGCACCTTAACATAAAGATTCATGATTTATTGAATGATAAATTGATTGATCGTACGATTGAGTGATTGACTGATCTAACTATTAATTGTGGATCTTTATAGTCAATACAATCATATGAATAACTGAACACTAGATAACAACATGAATAACTAACTCGTTAAATAACTCGTTGGCGGAGGCATACAAATAGAAGATGTTTCTTTCAGTACCCCAAGTATTTGCGCACAGTCTGAAAATACACAATTTGATGTAGTATTATTGTGGTATTTTGTACATAATCTAGTCCATAGTTTTATGCCACTTGGGTCTAAAAATAAACAAGTTAATGTGAAATCTTTCATTTTCGCCACATGGTCTAAAAATAAACTAGTTACTGCAAATTTAGAATTTGCTAGACAGTCAACTTAACATAATAATATTATTAATAAACGGTTCTCCTATAGCCCATATCACTCTAAGGTTAAGTAAATACTCTATCATTTGCTACTTGGTCAACTTATTTATTTGCTTTGCGATCTTAAAATAAACAAGCTAATGTGCAAAGTCTCAGACCTGCTGTGTACTCGTATGCATGTATATATGATGTAAATGTGAAAAAAAAGTTAATATGCATCTACTGTGTGTTTCTCAGTTTAAGATTTGAGGATAAACAAGCTAATGTGTAAAGTCTCAGACTTTATTGTGTTATTATGTTTATTATCTTAAAATCCTATGAGTTCAAGTGTACAGTTGCAGACCTGCTGTGTGTCTGTATATGTTTATTATTCTAATATCCTATGAGCTACTGTTTCAGTTGAAGAGCTACAGCATTGTCTGTTTATGATTTTAGAATAAATGAGGTAATGTGTAAAGTCGCGCAGACTCGCAATACATTTGTCTGATTGTCTCCACCCAAGTGGTCTAGTGGGAATTGAGAATAAAGGAGAAGTGATCTAACGAGACTTGCTCGGGGACGCGTGACTCGCATGCAACTCAGGAGTGATCCATCACGATTCAAACCAAAAAAAGGGAGAAGATTGCCTGTCTCTTCAGCAAGGCAATAAACATGTATATTAAGTACCCTTATCATCAGTTATTGTTGCTATTTGCTGTGTATTATTATAGTGAAGTTTGATCGAAAATAGAGAGAAATCATAATATTTGTGTATTTTTTTATTTCATTTAGTTTTAACTAGGACATTAGGCACTCGCATTTCACATCCAAATTGAAGTTTTGCAAATTGCCCTCCAACAATTTCACCAAGTACTGTTTTTTAATATAATAATATTAACATTTTGGTTAATAATCATAATAATAATGTTGATGATATTGCATGAACTATTCACTTTGAGATTCTAAAATCCACATTGGCTTTATACATAGCCTTCACGGTTTCTGTAGGCAAGGGGGAACTATGAAACAAAACACTATGAATATCTTCGCATTTAAAATATTTGTAAGTTATCTAATCCAAAACTCCCTCCCTTTGTATCAATCAGCATTGTGATTACGGATGAGGCTTTACATGAAAGGATCAAACATTTCCTCATCCTGCTATTTTCTCTTGAATTATTTTATGAGTTACAGAACACTGCCTGTGAGATGGGCACATTCACAAACGTTCGCAATAATGTATTCATCACTGTCACATCTTGCAAAAACAATATTCAAAGGTTAATCTAACCCAAAATAAAAAGCTTATTTGATGCGAGTCGTATATCGTCGGGAAAATTTCCTGTGTGGATTATGCGACCCCCTTTCAAGTCAATCACAACACATTCATTAGCTGCATTCCATATATAGACAATGTGGGACATGACGTCAACTAACGCAGTACCACATTTTGAGGAAAATATTTTTAAAATAATATTCCATTCGACCTTCACCTACCATAATGTGTGCTTGACTGTCTATACAACATGTCCCAAAATTAATTACAACGGGAATTTCTGCAACGATAACTTTAAAGATAGTAGATCAATCAGAATGATATTTCAGGGTATGAAACTATAACTTATTACCTACATCTTGCAGAAAACCCTATTCGATTTGCTTCAGTGGTCATGGAGAATGAGGATCTTTTGTCAATCATGTCAGATGTCTCTTCCCTCCAGGTTTTGTAATGTAAGGAGACGTGTTGTCCATTGTGTTCACGCGTTATAATGGACGCAATGACCAAATTGTCCCCCTTTTCACCATCCCACCCTCTAAGCTTAAAGTGGAGGGGCGTAGCACTAGGAGGAAATAAGGATGCCAAGCTAGGAGGAGGTGCGGGGGAGTTAATCTAGGGGGCTGTAAAGAGGCTGATTTGGTGGAGTGGGGCCGGGGCATAGACTAAAGTGTCACTCTTTGCACCATCCTTCCCTCTTAGCTAGAGGTAGAGGGGTGGGTCATTACGAGGGAATGAGGTAGGGGCGGGGGTGTTAATTCATCAGGGTGTCAAACAGCTACTTAGGGCGAGTGGGGCACATAGAATCAATGTTCTCTTTTTGCCCCATCCTTCCCTCGCAGCTAAAGAGGTAGGGTTAGGGTTAGGGTTAGGAAGGAATAAGGGTGCCTGGCTGGGGGAGTTAATTCAGGAGGCTGTAAAAAAAAAAAGCTTATTTGGGGGATTGGGGCGGTGGCATAGAATTAATGTCCTCTTTTTACCCCACCCTCCCCTCATAGCTGGAGGGAGAAGGAGGCATAGCACCAGCAAGGTGGAGGAAGCCTGGCTAGAGAGGGGAGTGTGGGGGACTGTAGGGGGAGTTGATTCAGGAAGGGGGGGGCTAATTTGGAGGTGGGGCAGGGTGTAGACCAAACAGCTCTTTTTGCCTCATTGCCTCTTTGCTCAATACCTCTCTTAGCTAGAGGGGGAAGGGGGCGTAGTACCAGCAAGGCATGAATACGGCTGGCTAGAAAAGAGAGTGTGGGGGACTGTAGGGGAGTTGATTATGGGGGGGGGGGGGGAACTGCTGTAAGGCAGCTTATTTGGAGATGGGGGCAGGGGTGTAGACTAAAATAGTTTTTAAAAATATTAAATAAAAGCTAATTTTATAAACAATTTGTGTTTCTTTGTTATTTAACGAAATACACTAAAGAAACAATTATTCATCATTCAAATTGTAATTCAAATTATCAATTGTTCTGCACCTATTTAAACATGGGGATATCTCACGAATCTACAAGCACAATATCTTTTTCTAATTAAAATTGGTCTGGACATGTGCGCAGCAGCAAAGACAAATATATATAATTGTCAAATTTCAATCAATTTATTTGATTGAACAAACAGCCTATCAAATAATCAATGATTGCCACTTAAATTTCTCTTTTTATTGAGATTTGTATTTGCAATTCAAATATGTTCTCTGACAATCTACAGAGCTACAATTAATTGCTTTGAGCTCCTTGTAAAGTGCGGTAGTATGCAAAGATGCAGTCTCTTTTAATTGTTTGGAACTACGGTCAGTCTTTGCCAAGCTTTCAAGTATAAACAAAAAGTTGTTACATCTCAAGTTTAAAGGGAGCTAGTAACATTGTCCAAATCCTCAAAATCCAATTGGAATTCTAGCGGTTCCCTCATACCTTTTTGTATTCGTATTATTATAAACAGTAAAAGCATGTGACAGGTTTTGGTTTTTCAAATTTCCTTTTCGTTAAAAAGATATTTACGATTGAAGTGTTCAGATGTTACATTATCCACTGGATCGCAAAAACTGTGTACAAAGTGAGGGCAATGAGTTAGTGAATATCACTTTGCATTTTTGCTCATTACTCGGCCATATAACGTCCATTTAACTTGAAATTTTCACACAACACCTAGTGGACATATCAGATAACAATAATATACATTGTATCAACCACTCATCACTCAACAAAGTTACTAGATCCCTTTAAACATTTGGAATGACTATCTCTCTTTGCCAAGCATCCAAGTCTCGGAAGAGCTGTTACATCTCAAGTTCAAAATCTTAATTGGACGTTCCATTCTCATCGCTATTCATCAGTCACAATATATCAACGTCATGTACTCAGAAACAATGGGTAAGGTTATTTAGGTTCCTGGATGAACCTTGAATATTAGAATTGAAAAATAAATATTAAATATATCATTATATCTGAATATCTGTCTTTGCCAAGCGTCCAAGTCTCGGAAGAGCCGTTACATCTCAAGTTCAAAAACTTAATTAAACTTTCCATTCACACTGCTATTCATCAGTCACAATAAATCAACATCATTTACTCAGAAACGATGGGTAAGGTTATTTAGGTTCCTGGATTACCTTGGATATTGGAATTGAGAAATATAAATTAAATTCTTTGACATTTATATTGTTTAAAGGGATAACTTGTTTGCTAAGTACATAAAGGTATGAACCTATTATCCAATGGGATTTTCTTTGCCTTCTTTTAATCACAATATATTTCTGGTCAGTTTCCCTATATGTTTGAATTAATTAACTATTTTTGTAACAAACTACACAATAATCCTAATTTCCACTGTATTCTGTGCTAAACTTATTTGTCCATACAAGGAATGTTCCCCAGGGAGTGTAAAATGTGCACTTTGTGTGCTGGATTGATTGCAGTGTGTATCCAATGACCGGGGTAATAACAGTGATGCGCCGCAGGCGTCACAAGATGGAAAGTGCTCTATACAAGTAGCTACCATTATTAGTACTATTATCATTATATCCATAGATTCCAGCCCACATACATTTAAGAATGCTATCGAGTTAAAAATCAAGAAGACATTACATTTATTCTCAGTCATCAAATTTCAGTTAGTTAATTATTTTTCAGCACGTACGGGCATTTGTAACTTATTATACAACTGCAATATGTCTCTTCCATAATGTGATATAGATGAGAAAGTTATTGAGTTAAAGAAAATATGAATATTTTATAGAATTGCACTTACCTCAAATATTTTCTGAACTTCTTTGTTTTTGTTGTGACCTTGGTGAGATAGCTGTAGAAAAATACAAGAAAAAGGGCATTACAATATATTGTAAACTATATTGTTGTTTGGTAAATAAATTTAATTTCATTTCATTCACTTGTTCACTTGAATGGTTTTTACTCGGTGGTAGAAACAATATTGGCTTGAAAAGATGTGATTAAACTTCACAAGAAAGCTGTATACATGAAGAGAGAAATAAATCAAATTACAATTTTAATGTCATTTATTTCAGGTTATTTCAAGTGTTAAATACATTTTTCTCTAAACATGCACTTGGGGGTTGAAACAACACATCATTAGTATATGATATATATGAGTAATATTGGAGTGTTGTGGTATATTGGTTTGCGCCTTAGTCTTTCAATACAAGGGTTGTGGGTTCGATTCCCAGCTGAAGCATGTGTGTCTTTCAGCAAGACACTTTTCTGCACCTCAACCCAGGTGTAGTAGATGGGTACCTGGCAGGAATTTATTCCTTGAAATGCTTGATGCGCCTGCAAGGCAGCTCGGCTACAGCCAGGGTTATAATGAAGTTTACAGTATAATGCGCCTCGGAACAGAATTTCTAGATTGATGGTGCAATATAAATGCTGGAATATTATTTTATCCATCAACTTCAAGCAAGTTATTGATTAAACTACTTCTTCTTGGGTACTCGACAAGATCCATCAGTCAGGATGCCAGGATGTATAAATGTGTTCTCATACATGTACACCAGTTACATTCTTGATAAACTAGATGAATAATTTTACATTTCAGGAGCGAAAATGAAGACTGGCACAGCCATTATTGAATTCAATTTCCAACAAAATTTGAGAATACGTATTGTGAGCCTTTCATGGCACAATGATGTGTCATTATAAACGCTTTGAAAAAATAATCTCTGCAATTTCTCAAATCAGGCACCCTAAAAATGATTCTAAGCTTTTATACAGAAAGAGAAAGATACAACAAAATTAAATAAAGATTCTTTATAAATTTGTAATGGATACATAAGGTCACAGTGCATTAATTATGGATGCAACTGTCACACCAAACAGTGGAGCAGTTTTGTCACTCCCTATAATGTATTATTTTTGTAATTTAATAATAAAGTTACATACAGTGTAGCCAAGAATTATTTGGACACCTTGAAAAAATCACTCTAATTTAAATGATGCTAGAACAAATTTTGAAGAAAATGTTTGGAAAAAAGCTGCCTAAAATTAATTGTATGTGTTTATTAGATGCTCCTTTGTTGAAATCAAGATAAAATATAAGACCATTTTTGAAAAATTATCAAAATAGTTAGTTTCCTTTTTTTCACTGTGTCCACATAATTGTTGGCTACACTGTATATAACATCGAAAGTCTGAATTAAATTCTTCAGCAAACTGTCCACAACAGCTTTAAACTGCGGCCAAATAACCAGGGACGATAATGATGCAAAGAAATTCAACTAATGTAGTACCACAGTCTCCAGACAAGTGTGTAGGCGTAGACAGTATACAATTATCATTATGCAGTACTTATCTATAAATATACAATTATCATAATGCACTATCTATAAATATACAATTATCATAATGCAGTTTATAAATATACAATTATCATGAAATGCAATATCCATCAATAAACAATGATTAAAAAACATTAAATCAACAATACTTTATTATCACAAAGCACAGTATATATAAATATACAATTATCATAAAATACAGAAGATCTAAATTATACATTTAACACAAAATACAGTTTCTATAGATTTATAATTATCATAAAACTTCAGTATCTGTAATAATAATACAGTACATTATTTATAGAAAATAAGTGTTTGTTATTTTTAACTGAAGCATTCGATCAATTTGAATAATCTATGAAGATTCGTAACATTTTGAACATGTTTTAACCTGTTGAACAGGGTTTATTTCTGGTACAAAACAAAATCCCAATATGACAAGCATTTTCATGATAAATCCCAAATGGGTTAAAAACAGGTTTGAATGATCTATTGATGAATTAAGCTGTCTAGACTACACATAGAAGGTATACTATGACAAAATCCCAAATAGTGATTTACAAAATGGTATTTATAACTGTTAACAGGAGTGATCGATCATGCTACCTGTGAATAGAAAGTTTGAAAATAGCCTGTTTGATTGACATATGAGGTAGAAGGATTGGGGGGCTAACAGGTGTCTGGAACAGGTGTACACAGAGAGAATCAAATGTAACTTAAAGGGATAGTTCAGTTTTGGTATAGTGGGCGCTTCAATGAATAGTTTTAAAATTGTTTTTGATGATCTTTCTATTAAATAATTGATCTAAGCAAACATCACATTCACATTTGTTGATCATAAAAAAATGGTTGAAACTTGGTGTCTGGCGGGTGCCCTCTTGTGTTAAAGGGTACCACCACCCAAAAATAATATTCTTATTAAAGAAAGGTAACATCTTTAGTATTCCATTCCATCAACAAGTTCACAAAAATATGTTTCCAGAAAAAATATATATAATTGGAAAACGCCTCACCATTCTAAAGCATGCGTTCATGCGGTCTGAATTGCCAAGGGATTCTATTGTCTACAAACGTACGCGTGAATCGCATTGACGCACTCGCAAATGTTTGGCCCGTACGAACCAGGTAATAGTAGTGGTTCCGTAAGTGGTGGAAATTAATTGCTTTGTTAATGAATTACACAAACGTTTGCAAAATGTTGGGTATGTATTTGATATCACAAAACGGTACCAAAACATATAATAATGTGTTGTTCTTTGCCTGGTGGTCCCCTTTAACAGCTGCTTTGTAACTTAACTGCGTATATGTTTTACTTGTTAGTTTTTAATGATAATTTGCAAGTTTTAATTACTAAAATTCTGTTTGACCAAAACTGTACTATCCCTTAAAAATTAAAGGGGAGGAGTAAGTATGTTGACATGTGCAAAATCTGACAAAGGGTAGATAAAATATGCAATTCTGCTTAATTTTACTTGCCCTTCTAAAATGATCTTTGCTGGAAGCCATTATTTTCTGGTTTAAAGATGAATAACAGTTTTGGGAAAGTTACAGAAAACATTTATAATAAAAATGATCACTATTGTTGATTAAGTATCTAAAAAGGGCTTGTGTGGTAAAATCCGAACCTAACGATGCGTTAAACTGCAGAAATCCAATACCCGCCCGTGAAATGTATATATCCACCGCCCGTTCGCACCTGTCCGCGCTACTAGCGCTGGACTGGAGATATCGACAAGCTAGGTCAAGCCCGTATAGCGAACGCACACGGTCAAATTGCACGTAGCGTATGCGCGATTCCGCGTTGGCGATATCTATCCGCAACAGATCAATTTATAATTTTGCAAATATATCAATTAGTAGGCGGTTTCTTGGCCAAATTTGCATAATCCCATATTAGTAAAACGATATATTCTTTCACATGGTTTGTAATAAGAGCGTACATTTCATTTTTAGGGGGTGGGGCGTTTCCCACTACTGTCATTCACCTTTAATGCCACCGATATTTGATGATTTATTTTATTTGCCCGACTAGACCACCTCATCCCCCCCCCCCCCCCTCCCTCCTCTCACCCCTGTGAGCCCTGTGTCACTGTATTAACGATATATCAGTGTCTGATAGGAGACAGCCCGTACCTAAAATCTATCTAGTTACGACATTCATTCGTGTCACATGTGAACATACGCACATCAGGAGGGAATTCAGACACATTCACCCAAGCAGTAAACTTTGGAAAAGGGCGATCGATACCAAAGGAAGAAAATCCATACCGTCTGGCATTTTGAAGCGGCAATCCAGTGAAAAAACGTATATAGCCCATGAGAAGGATGCAACTTGTGAAAATTACTAATACCCAGGGGGCAA
Source organism: Echinarachnius parma (assembly GCA_037951105.1). Lineage (NCBI taxonomy): Eukaryota > Metazoa > Echinodermata > Echinoidea > Clypeasteroida > Echinarachniidae > Echinarachnius > Echinarachnius parma. The sequence goes on along the minus strand of JBAMJV010007954.1, from coordinate 68,311 downwards.
AAGGGGTTTATCAGCTTTTGCCTGTTGTAAAAGGTTGGTCACCAGAAATGGCTTCTAGGACCCTCTAGGATCACAACCTAGGTGGACAACCTCGCGAACTAGCTACTGGAAGTCCACAGGATGAGTTTCAAGAAAACCACATACCTAATGCACTAAATCGTGTGTTTTAGCCTTAGGGGTCATGAATACCCAGTCACACATCTTGCACAATTACACCACAATGCACTGCTGATTCCAGCTTGTCTTTCATGGAGGTCTTCCCTAGAGTCCTGCGCATCGTTTGATACCAAATTTGAGCATATTGCGTATTTGGTTACTGTGTCACACGTCGTTACAACGTGATACGTCACCCCGGTACGTCACATACGGACGTGAAATTCGTATACAGCGCATATGTATAAAAGGCAACTTAATTCTTATAAATGAAAAATAGGCTATGTTTCAATCTTTAAAAACGTAATTCGCATTTTAGATAACTACTAAGAGCATGATATAATGAAACTAAGTATGTAAATTAATAAACAATAACAAACATAAGCAATAAAAAACAATGAAATACATAAGAATATGATTTGTTAATGTAATAATTTGTTTAGATGTGGTTAAATTACTATATCAAATGATACAAAATATATCCACAAAATCACATATTAAGCTTATCGCTTGGATGAGATACACGGGAGGAGGGAAGGGGATGTTCAAAAGACCAGCCTTTCATCAATGGACTCCAAAAATAATTATAATCGAGGTCTACCCACCCAGGTTGGACGAAGTGTGTCTGTAGGCTTACATGACACGTTTTAGGGCGAGTCTCATTCGAAGTCTAAAGGAGTTACATCGTGAAGCTAGCAAAGGAGGTTTAACAGACATGATCATAGTTGGCTCATGGTAAAGGTTGGCCCACATAAATGACTTATATGACCTTCTACAAACACAACCTAGTTGGACTAGCTGCTGGAAGTCCACATGAATTGGAACTTGAAAAGCATCTACAAAAAACCCACTAAATGCAGCCATCTCTACAAACAGAGTTGAAGTGTATGCTCCCTCTATGATGCATCTCCATTCATCCAGCCCACACCATATACTGGTCAGAATCGTGTCATCAGGGATAAAGAGGTTGTAGTCAATGTCAATGACAACCAAACTGTAAAAGAACAGTGGTTGTTGATGCAATGTGCGCCATATGTCACTGGCCATCTCATAAAGGTGAAGCATTTGAAGCAATCACTGAATGGCACGCAAATATGTTGCTGGAAGAATTTCCTTTCGGTACTGATATCATACACTTTTGTAGGCCAGCCTGAAGTCTGCTGAAATGGAACAATAGGTGTGTCCTATCCAAATGAGCCAAAGTCTATGAAGTCAGTGGGAAATGCGCAGCTCCTGATCCACAGGAGTTTTTCACCATATCAAGCTACCAAAACATACATTTTGAGCTTACCCTGTGAAAGGTGGTGTTATTATGGACTGCTTGAACCTTAGCTTGGTCAAAGCCATCTGTACATTGGTGGTGGATTCAAGGAAGAAAGACAAGAGCGTTGTTCTCACAGTGGGGTCTGCGATGGAGGTTCCTGCCCTTGGATCTACACAACAGGCATGAAGAGGCTGTTACAAGGGTCTTATTGTACACATTCTACAACAGGGTAGTTAACAGAGTCGACAGAGTAGTTATTCATGCCAATGCCACTGACGTCACAAGCACGTCTCACTGATCTCTCAGAGCTGTGGGTGAGGACAGCCCAGAATCGGAACATATCGACACTGCTGGTAAGAAACACCCTGCCAATGCTTTAACAGATGACAGTATCACTAGGACACGAGAACTCACAATGGATGTGTACAACACCAAAGCAGACCAGTTTAAGGATTCCGATCTGGGAAAACTGAGAGTTTAAAACAACGAGTCAACTCTCTTGAAGCTACTGCCTCCTAAAGAGGACGCTTTTCTCCTTTGTCCCAAACGAGCTTCTCATGCCATCATTGATAAAAATGCGCACATTCCCAAGCCAAACATTCCATCATGTACAGAGTTTGGATAGTCCCTCAATGATGGAAAAGCCTTTCTAGTGTCAACTTCACAGCAAGCCTGGGAAAGACAATATCATGTTGATGTGTTAAATGGTGCCAGAATAACTGTTTCTATACATGAAGAAGGCGGTTCCATGCTTTGGATTTTTTGTTAATGTTTCACCTTTGTGAAAGGACCACTGCTGTTCTTTCTGTTATCCTATGGCAAATCAGAAACATTTGGTTTGACACTTTGGTTTCCTCTTGTAGAACTTCACTAGGCTAGTCTTCCTACCACTTCACTTACTGCCGGGTTCCTTGAACTCATGCTTTTCCTATAAAGTCATACCTTTCAAGCTGTCTACCACTAGCAAAAATCAGTGTCATGCGCAGAACTTCATTACAATTGCCTGGTGCAGCTGTTTTTCTTCTTGAGATTCTTGTTAAGGTGTAGAAGGTGTTGAGCGTCATAAGTCTTGTCTTCTTCTTCTCACTGGAATAAGACCCTGTTAGTGCCTTCAGACACCCCCTTTTCACGTTGGTGAGTTTTTATTTGGCCGGAACAGCACATGTTCCTGAGGGAATGTGCTGTGTCTGTGTACGGTTTGGTTTCCACTGCTGCCATGACCTCGACTACAGCTCTTCATCCCCTATGACACGACATAGATCATGATGAAGTTGCAGCATATATTTCAACTCGGTAGAGATGAGTGGTTTGGTGTAGACAGTTTTGTTTTAAATATACGCTTGACGTGGACTTCCAGCAGATAGTCCGCAAGGTTTTACACACAGGTTGTGTTCCTAGAAGATCCTATAAGCGACTTCTGGGGCAAATCCTTAATAATAGTAGCCTCTTCAAAGCTTCATAATGTACCTCATTTAAGAACTATCACGAGACTCTGCTTTGAACTTGTCATGTAAGCCTTTATTTACACTTCGTCCATACTGGGTGAGTATAGTCCTCGATTGTAATTATTTTTGGAGTCCACGGATGGTCTTGTGACCCCCTCCAACCCCCCACAAAACTACACACACGCATACACACACACACACACACACACACACACACACACACACACACACACACACACACACACACACACCTACACACATACACAGACAAACACACCCACACACACACACAAGCACACCTCCTCCGTATCTGATTCAAATTATGAAGTTATAGATGGATTTTGTATCATTTTATCGCAATCTAAACAAATTAATACATTGACAACTCATATTCTTATGTATTTGATTGTTTTTATTGCTTTTGTTTTGTATTGATTTATTAATTTACATAGTTGGTGTCATTGTATAATGCTCTTAATATGTATTTCAAATCGAATTAAGTTTATAAAGATCAAAATATAGCCTATTATTAACTCTTAAGGAGTTATTTGCATTTCATACATAAGCGCTGTATTCCAAATTTCACGTCCATGTGTGACATATCACGTTGTAACGACCTGTGACACAGTAACCAAAGATGCAATATGCTCATATTTGGTATCAAATGATGAGCAATACTCTAGAGAAGACCTCCATGAAATAACAAGCTTGTATCACTATGCATTGTGGTGTAATTGTGCAAGATGTATGACTGGGTATTCATGACCCCTAGGGCTAAAACACACTATTTAGTGCATTAGGCATGTTAGGTGTGGTTTTCTTGAAACTCATCCTGTGGACTTCCAGTAGCTAGTTCGCGAGGTTGTCCACCTAGGTTGTGATCCTAGAAGGTCCTAGAAGTCATTTCTGGTGGCCAACCTTTTACAACAGGCAAAAGCTGAAATCCTAAAAAAATGGTGGTTTGCCCCCTGGGTATAAGCTAGGTGTGAAAAAAGGAAGCCACTTGCCCTTTACATACATTGGTATGCACTGTGGTGTTCACACATCTGGGGATTCACAAGCTTTTTTAAATATTGTGAATGCACACTGTATACGTCAACTAAGCTACTTGCCCTTCGCATACATGTATGTACATTAGGGGTTCACACTAAGCCTGTAGTTTGGGATTCCCAAGTTTCGTTTATAAATTGTGAATGCACACTGAACATCAGAGCCTACTGAGTAACAATATAAGGAAGTAGCCTGTTAATTAAGGATGATGGTGATGATGGAGATGATGGTGGTGGTGGTGGCGGTGGTGGCAGTGGCGATAGCGATGGTAATGACACCTTGCGCTTATATTTGATATAAATATACTATACTGAACTGAAGTGGTAAGGTAAACCTGTCAGAAAGATTAAAGCAACTTGCAAAAGTTAAGCAACAATGTAAAACAATTTTCCCTCCCCTCCCTCCTCTTCCTCCTCTGGATTCTCTTCCACACAGCTCTATCAGTGGAAATGGGGGACCCGAGTTGGTGTTGAGCCCATGCCCCCCCCCCCCCCCTTCCTTGTGTTGTATCCTTTCAAGAAAATATCACATCAATATTGTGCTGAACCTGGGTTGGTGTCAAGACCAGCCCTCCCCCCCCCCCCTTCATTGCATCCTTTCAAGAAAATATAAGTCGAAAATGGGCTGGTCCTCAGATGATGCCCCTACCCCCCCCCCCCCCCCCCCACACACACACACACACACACACACACACACACACACACGCACACACACACCCTCCTCCCTTCCCCTTCCCTTTGTTGTATCCTTTCAAGAAATTATAATAGAAATTGGGTTAGTCCTGGGATGGTGTTGAGCCCCTACCCCCTTTTTAGTAGTTCAATAGTTCAATACGTGATCTACATACAGGTCAGAGAAGTGGGCCGTTGTCTATATACTATACTACATGTATAAGTGCTTCTGGCTATCTAATCATTTTTGGGGTCAAAATATGAAAATGGATCGGATGGCATTCCCTTACAGGGTTACGTCCGAAATGGGATCTCATCATAGCCACAGATTAAAGTGTGATTCAATTTTAATGAATTGGACCAGCATAGTCATCACTTAAATATTTAGCAACTTGATCAGTTTTTTTTTGCTGGTCTTGCTGGTCCAAAGTGAAATTTTACTGGCCCCCTGGCGAGTGGGCCACTGTTAGTGCTGAGCCTGCATACTGATACACATAATGTCATTATCAATCTCAGATATTTAAATTCCAGCAATTAGAAGTTTTTGTTGGTAATGTATTTTGAAAGATAGTGCAAATTCTTCTAGTATACAAATGATAGTAATTTAATGCCATATACATGCACTCATACATTATCACCCGTTCATATTATTGCAAATTATTTTTACCATTCCTTGGGAAAACAACAATGCCTGATGGGATCCTAACAATAGCAACACTTTATGCAGTGCTAGAAATTAACTTTGTTCCGTGTGGCCCAGTCGGGCAAGTAAAACAAGAACAATCAAATTCTAGTGGCCCGAAACCTGAATCTGGTGGCCCCAAACAAAGAAAACGCATAACAAATTATGTTCTATTGGCTGCCCATTTGGGCCAATGGAATTTAGGATCAATGAAATTTAGCGAACCAAAGGTTATTTTTACTTTAGTGGCCCCAGATTGGCGGGCCTGTGCTTATTTTGAGTAGGTACTGCTTAATGTATGCACTGTAATGATTGTATGGATGTGGTGTGGCAAGATTGGTAGAGCGAGCGCTTTCCGATCATAAGATCCCGAGTTCGAACCCTGCCCGCTGCCTTTGTCCTTCAGCAAGACAATTTATCCACAATTGCTGCTCTCTACCCAGGTGTATAAATGGGGACCCGGTAGGAGGTGAAAGCCTATATGTGAAGGATCTTCTCAATGCCCATGAGCCGCTTGGAAGGAATGCTCCCCAGGGAGTGGAGATGGTGCACACAATGTGTGCTGGTTTGCATTGTATCCTATGACCGGGGTAATATTATCATTGTAAAGCGCATAGAGATGATTATCAATCATACTAGGCGCTATATAAACCGAGTATAATATATTACCGAGTATATAATGATTTTATTCTCTATCCATAATTCCATATTCTTGCAATTAAGAAAACTAATGCCTCATGCAACTAAACATGCAACTAAACTAGCAACAGCACTGCGTATGCATGGGTAGAATAACATTGTATCATCTATAAATAGTATTCACGCTATAATCCCAATTGTTAACCATTTGTATTCAGAAAAACATAATCTTCTGGGAATTTCCAATTTCTATGAATTGTTGATAAATTTATGAATTTGTATTCAGAAAAAACATGTTATTTGCTGGGGATATCTCATTTCTATAAAATTTCAGTGGGATTTCCAACTCAATGAAGATAAGTTTTTAATAATGCTTCCAATATACTTCAAACCCTTCTCAAATAAAAAAAAAAAACAATACAAAATAACAATGTTTTCAAAATAAAATAAAATCAAAGATCTATTTGTGAAGAGAAGAAAAAACACGTACATTACAATGTTCACCACTTGCCAAAAATAAATGTACGTGTCTGTATCAATTTCAAAATTCGATAACAACAAATGGTTCCATAACAACTTCTGTTCTAATAATGAACCAGAAAATAGTAATGAGATATTTGTCAATCTGGGGTATCTTCTATTATTCCACAGCTGTTACCGGATGCCGGATTGCAAAACATTATTTACTCAGTTGCAGTGAAAAAATTAGGGGGGCTCAGGGGGGATGTTGCATAAAGAGTTGCGATTAATCGCAAAGTTGCCATTGATCACACGTCAGAAAACATGCGCTCTTGAGCCAATCAGATTTGCGCATTTAGGCGCATTTTCTGACTTGCGATTAAACCCCACTTTGCGATTAATTGCAACTCTTTATGCAACACTCCCCAGGGCAAATTCGCCCTAAAAATTCACAAAAGGGACCCTGAAATGCAAAAAAGAGCCCCCGAAATGCAGACAACATTCAGAAAAAATCGTTAAAAGAGCCCATGTCATGCTGGTAAATTTGCATATAGACTTCAATTTAAAACCAATTTAGAGAGTTCGTTTTTATGCTGGCAAGCTTGAAAAGTAGCCCCCGAAAAATAAATTCTACTTTTTCCCCCGTCAGTTGTCAGAAACTAAAGGAAGTATTGAACGAACCTTGACAGGCCAAAGTCCTTGTTTATCATTTCTATCTTTCTTAAAGTGATCTAGTAACTTTATTGACATGTGCAAAAAGTGATGAAGGGTTGATGCAATGTATATTGTTGTTATCTCATATGTCCACAGGGTATTGTGTGAAAATTTCAAGTCAAATGGACATTGCATGGCCAAGTAATGAGTGAAAATACAAAGTGATATTCACTAACTCACTGCACTCACTTTGTACACAATCTCGCCCGGAGATTTTCTTATCTAAATACTTCAATCATACATATCTTTGTAACGAAAGGGAAATTTGAAAAACCGAAACCTGTCCCATGATTTTATTGTTAATACGAATACAACAAGGTATGAGGGAACCGCTAGAATACAAATTTTATTTTGAGGATTTGGACAATGTTACTAAGTCCCTTTAAAGGGATCTAGTAACATTGTCCAAATCCCTAAAATCCCTAAAATCCAGTTGGAATTCTAGCAGTTCCCCCATACCTTGTCGTATTAACAATAGAAGCACGGGACGGGTTTCGGTTTTTCGAATTTCCCTTTCGTCAAATAGATATTTGCGATTGAAGTGTTCAGATGTTAAACTATCCACTGGATAGTTGTAACCGTGTACAAAGTCATTGCAATGAGTTAGTGAATATCATTTTGCATTTAACTCCAATTAACTTGAACATTTCACACAATACGCAGTGGACCTATCAGATAACAACAATGCAAATTGTTTCAAACATTCATCACTTTTTGCACATGTCAACGAAGTTACTACATCCATTTAAAGGTATTGTGGTAACTTTGCTGTCATTTGCAAAAACATTAGTAGTTGTTTTAGCAAATTGTATCAATTTAATTTTATCTCAGAAATAGATGCTTGCAAAAATTGTCTGTGAAAATTCAAAGGCATACAATCAGTTTGGGGCTATGATATGAAAATAAAGAATATAAAAACATCATGCGGTTTGGACTTCTCATCACATCTAATGCTTCAATTTATCATAAGATATTTTTATTGTCATATGATAATTTTCTCAAAAAATTTTGTATTACATTGTACGTACCCATTAGCGTACGACTATTGATATTTCACCCCTGCAATGAACAGTTTTGCAATAAAGCAAAGCTAGAAGTTCACTTTTTGCCTTGTGGGCAAGTCGGGTAAGCAAAAAACAAAAAAAAATCTTCCAATTCTAGTGGCCCCGAACCTGAATCTGGTGGTCCCCAAAAAAGAAAAAGATTACAAATTCTGTTATGTATTAGGTTGCCCATGCTGGCCAGTGAAATGAGCATCAATAAAATTTGGTGGCCCGGAGCTAATTTTTTAGTGGCCCCGGGCCAGTGCCAATTATTGTTACATACTACCTTTAATGTGGATGCATTCATGTGTATGCCGTACATCATACTCACTAAGGGTAACATATTAAATGAAAACTCATTCGTGCATGCTACAAAAGCGAGTTATATTACAATGCACGGATGAAATATAATACAGCGTGAAGGAACTGCAGAACTATAAATATGACAATGATGAATTGTTCTAGAAAAACAACTGGATTTGGATTAGAACGTGCAGCTATTCATGATCATATTTATTATATGATGCTGACAGGTTTTAGATTAGATAATTGCATCAATTACATACACATGTGTCTGCACTTGGATACAAATAGAACAGTTTTAACGATCTTCCTTATGTGAAATATACATTAGACAATTTTAAAATGACATGCTTAGGGAAAGTCATCAGGGAAAACCTAGACAGGTTTACACACTTTATACTTATAGGCTCTCCCTCTCCGGAATCTTTATAAAATGACAACAAAATCACCAAACACCTTTTATGAAAATATGTAGATTAATAGATACCCCATCACTCGAAGAAAAAACAACATTTATCTGTAGGCTAACCTTGTTAGTATCCTAGCAGTCTATCACCTAACTATATTCAGGGCTTGACACTAGCACTTGCCCTGTTGCCCGGGGCAAGTAAAAAGTTATGTCCGGCAAGTAAAATTATGTAAATGGTCTAGTTTGGATGCCCGATTGGGCTACTAAATTTTTGCTCAACTAGGACAGAATAATGTAATTTTCTATATCTCATCTAGAAGTGAATGGGCAAGTAAGTTTTCTATTTGGGCAGGTATAAGTTGAAAAGTTATGATTCTGCTTGCCTGAACGGGCTAGTAGAACACAATGTTAGTGTGGAGGCTTGTTATAGTGGCAATTGTCTTGGTTCCAATGGGTGGTCTCTATAGACAGGTTTGATTTCAGCCCTCTCTGCTAGCAACAATACCTGTACAGGCCTACTACAAGTGGGGGATATTGTACTTGTTGAACAAGAAATATTGCATATCGAAAGTGATTAATCAGGGAAGGTGCACTACATTCTGTTTTCATCCCCAGTATTCTATTAATATCTATGTAGTTGTCACTCTTCTCCCCGACCCCGATACAGAATTCAGTTCTAGGTGTATAACAGTTTTCTGATTATTACACAAGATTTTATGAAAAACCATTGTAAATTTCTATTAGACAGAAATGGTTCCCCTTCGGGCAGTAAAGCCCAACTACTCAGAGATTGCGGTGCTTTTCAGCTAAAAAGGGCTTTTTAACTATAAAAAGGTGCACTTCTCATGAAAGAAGCGCCAACTCCTCACAGAGTGACGTCATTGTTCCGTCAGCAGACTGGCTGCCCGACGTCATGACGATGGTAGTCTCCTCCCCAGGCACTCATTCATTTAGTCAGTGACCTTTATGTGCACTCGTTGCATGGCTTTTGCCCTTTAACTTTATAAGTGCCGACATGACTGTAGATTTATTGGAAATGTGAAGTGAATGAGGCATAAATACATCGCAAGGAGTCAAAGACTTAAGGCCTCAGCAAACATTGTTAAACTTCAAATACATTTTATGATGTTGCTGTGTAAATCAGGGTTATACAAAATCCATTGCCTAAAAAAAACACTTACATGAATTGTTTATCCAATTTTGCGAGGGGGAAAATGTGCCCTTCATAATGAAGACTTACAGTAACACGCATAATAATTATATCCATGTGCTAATTACTCTGAATGAGCTTCACATGTAATAATAGAATCCTACTTCCTATTCACGTTCTACATGACCCTGTTCTTGCTTAATTAATCATAGATCTACATTAGTTTTATAAAATCACATTAGTCTTGCGTCATTTGACATGACCCCCAATATGGCAAGTAACCATCTTATAATTCTACGCACATGTGTAGCATTGTTTTACATGACTCTTAACTTATTTTTTTATTTTTCTCATTCTTTTATTTTTGTTTAAAATCCAATCCTTACTTACTTTTTCAAGCAAATATAATTTATATACAATATGGGATGTCATGATCATGATAAAATTTCAAATATCCAATTCATTTTATTAACAAAATTATCCTTTGGGCTAATGCCCATTCATGAAAAACAAATCAAAATTCAATACATACTTTTAAGATTTCTTTCTACTTTTAAATTATAACAGCTATTCAGTTACAATCAAAATTTTCAGTCTGGATGTTTTATCAACATAAAAATACTACAATTCGTCTATTTTTGAGTCTGTATAGGATTTGAAAAAAAAAAGAAAACAAAAATCTTTTCTTAATCAAAAACATAAATCTATTCAAATCTAAAAATTTTGCGCAGAAACATTTTGGCTCTACAATTTCACAGCAATGATACTTGAGAAGATTTTTATGGACACATTTATCAAGTTTAATCCCTTGGTTGCCATATGGCATATAATGTATGCATTCTAGGAAGGCAATTACTATCCAGTGTAGACCAGCGGCGACAGGGAAGACGTCATGTTTTAGTGTGATGTGTAGCTGCAAATATATTGTTTCTCTTCGAGTATCACTTTGGGTGTGATTTCGCCAACAAGACAGAGCTAGTAGCGATCATCAAAATATTGTTTTCCTCGAAGCGAATGAAGCCAAATATCTCTGTCTCAGAATTACCCCGGATGGTTACATCAATGCATTGTAATGTCAACAAAATGCAAGCAGTTAAATCAACTTTCTTGTAGCCACCTCTCTTTCTCTAAATAACCTTGCATGCTTGGGGGGGGGGGGGGGGGGGGGGGGGTTATGATGCCGCAGACTAGACGCAATGTGTGCAATCATTTAATGCAATTTTCTTCCTTTCTTTGAATCAATTAAGAGGTAATGTTTCATTGCCCGTGGTACAAAGGTAAAATGAGTAGGTACCATTTGGTGGGGTGAGAGTGAGAAGGACCCTGTTGATTTGGGGCTAAAAATGAGTTCTGCAAACCAACTCATGGGTCGGACGGAGCCCATATTATAATGCAATGCAAGGTTTTCTAATATTAGTTATATTACCATATTAGGGAATATAATGTATAAAAAAAATAAGAGTGAACATTTTGTTTTCTTCAAGTGTGTAAAAGGCTCCCCAACATTAAACCTGAGAGTACAAAAAGGGAATTAGCGCCCTTCTCTTTCTCAGCGGATGATTTCTCATTTGGCAGCCACCTCCCAAACCCTGAATTACCTCCGAGGGGTTACCACAACGCAGCAGACGAGATGCAAAACAATCACTCCAATTTTTCCTCCAGCTATCACCCCTTCCTCCAAATTACATGTACTTGAGAGCTGTGGCATCGGCCGGGTCGATCCAAATAAAAGGGGCAAAGGGGGGTGCGAGATCACCCACTATTGGGAGGGAGCAGCCAGAGACAAAATTTACAAAAATTATACAAATTTTAAAAAATCTGATGGACAAATACATAAGCCTTTATTTTCTATTTTCTTGCCATAGAGAAATGAAGGAATTCATTTTTTATTTTAGGTGGCTACTTTTTCCAATCTGATGGATATCCAGACATTTTTAACATAATACCCTATGGTAATTTTAGGGGCTACCTACTGATTGAAAATAATTGTCTTCACTTTTTCTCTAACCAATATAATGAGTAGCAGACTAATTGGTTGGGCATACATGATGTGGAGAAGCAAAGGTACAGGGAGGTAATGTAGTCACAACTGGGGGTGTTGCCCCCATCTTTAAACCCTCCCCTCCCCCCTCCTTAGCTACTTTCTGCACCCCTGTCTAAGAGGGGACATGTTGCTGGCTAGATAACACAGCCAGGCCCCAGGACACAACCTATGAAGCACATCCATAATGGAAGTAGTCTGTCTGGTGTTATGGTTCTTGTGGTTGATATGGTTCCCTGATGTCTTTTTTGTTGTTGTTTTTGTTGTTGTTTCTCTGAAGTCTGTTATTGCTGCTGCTGCTGTTGTTGTTGGGCTTGTTCTGTTTCTCTATTGTCTGTTGTTGTTTTTGTGGTTGTTCTGTTTCCATATTGTCTGTTATAGTGCTTGTTCTTTTCCCTTATGTCCGCTATTGTTATAATGCTTGTGAAGTTATTCCTCATGTCTGTTTTTGTTTTTGTTGTGCTTGTTATGTTATCACTTATGTCTGTTTTTGTTGTTGTGCATGTTATTAAAGTTCCCTTGTATGCCTGCAAGCTAGAAAGACTGAAATGGGAGAAGTGCCCGTCTCGTCTCGCTGCCTGTCTGCGTGTCTGCATGGCAAGCAATGTTCCTCCTTACTCCCCATCCTATGGGCACCGTAAACACGTTTACCATACAATAACGGAAAGGCAATGGTGATGTCCAGACACAAACTGGTTAACTATTTCAGTGACAATCAATAAAACACCATCAAGTCCGTCTGCATGTCTGCAAGGCGAGCATGTTCTCTGTTACTATACTCTACATCCTATGGGCACCTTAAACACCATTCAAGAACGAAATGCAAATGGCAATAGTTATGTTTGGATGCAAACTGGTTAAATATTTCAGCTACAGTCAATAAAACACCATCCAGTATATAACTCACAATGCAAGGCCCCATGGTACTGACAGACTTAACCCATTCAGGACTGATCCCTAAAACTCCCCAGGCTGGGGTCTATGGAAAATGCATGTGAGAATGCGGGTGAGAATGTTAACTCTTTGAGCGCTTCGTTCGACTTTAGTCACAAATAGCGGCGCGCTTCATTCGACTTTAGTCACAGACAACGATGTGTGTGGCGCGCACAATATACGATGCGTGCGGCGCGAGCGCACGTGCGCGCCTAAAATAATCTGGCGACGGGGGGATCTACTGCACAGCGCACCAAGTGTTAAGGGCATTAAGTCAGTTTGGGCTAAATGGAGTTAAAATACAATTATGCAAACCATCTTGTAGACTGGAGCATCCTCTACGTGATGCCAAATTGTATGCAAATAGTGAGATATTGATGAAAAGCAAATGAGAGCTCAGTTTTGTTTCTACATTCATCCTTAACTTTAAACATGATTATCCTCCTTCTCAATCTGAACCAATAAAATAGTCTTGAGAGGGTTTAAAGGGGTAGTTCAGTTTTGGTATGGAGGGACTTCGAGAAATAATTTTTTGTGAGGTAATGAAAAACTATGTGTCAAATTTGAAAGAGCACACAATTTTACAGACAGAATCAACTTTGTTTGATCAAAATCAGTTTAGAAACAGCTGAAATATAAAAATCAGTTTAGAAACAGCTGAAACATCTGTAAGTATCATACCATTCAAGCATAAGTTTCTGATGATATCATAACTTACAAGTTTTAGTTAATAAAATTCTGTTCGACCAAAACTGCACTATCTCTTTAAAGACGCGTCTTCGGACTTGAGACATCTCCTGAGTGCTCTAACGTTCGCTTGATAACAACTCCTTCAACGAGTGACGGACGCAAACAGATTTCAGGCATTACATAATTAACGCTTCTGGGACGAGCAAGACAATGCAATGCAACAACTAGAATCTTGCCTTAAAGGGATCTAGTAACTTTGTTGAGATGTGCAAAAACTGATGAATGGTTGATGCAATGTATACTGTTGTTATCTCATATGTCCTCAGGGTATTGTGTGAAAATTTCAGGTCAAATGGACAATGTATGGCCAAGTAATGAGCGAAAATGCAAAGTGATATTGGGTGATATTCACCAACTCACTGCATTCACTTTGTACAGGGATGAAAATCTCGCCCGGAGATTTTCTTATCTAAATACTTCAATCATACATATCTTTGTAATGAAAGGGAAATTTGAAAAACCGAAAGCTGTCCCATGATTTTATTGTTAATACGAATACAACAAGGTATAAAGGAACCGCTAGAATTACAATTTTATTTTGAGGATTTGGACAATGTTACTTAGTCCCTTTAAGAATCAAGTACAAAAACTGTTAAGTCTTGAATAAAATTCCTTGCTTCAGGCAAAAAAAGATTACTGGCAATATACGTCATTAATGTTTTAAGAGTTCTAATAAACATAATGAGCCTTCTCACCAACATAATAGGTGCCAGCCTTATTGATAAACATAATAACAAACTTGGGCTTAGATACATGATATGGAAACAAATAATGAGGGTCACAGAAAAGGGGACGGTTTATTGTACTAGGCTATTGTTTCTGTAATGTTCATACGTCAGTTAAAGAAAATAACAGCTATGGCTTCTTGAAGATTTGCAGTAATACCAGTATAATGACAAACATTTCTATTGAAGACCCATTACTAATAGCCCGGTCACATATTAACGGATTGTGCAAACGTATGTCAAACGGAGAGCTAAATTTTTCATCCGTTCTATGCGTTTCTTGTCCGTTCCTTGTCCGGTGATGTACGTTGTTGTACTATGTTTTCATCACCGGATAATTTAATTTTGCAAATTGTCTATTCGTTGGGCATACGTTTCTGCTATCCGTTGATATCTGACCGGGCCATTAAGAAGAGTTCTGAACAACAAAGGGATCTATAAAGAATCCAAACGTAAATGATATGTTTGTTTTGGATCTGTTTACAAGGACTCTTCTTTATGTATACATGGTTCATCGATGCCATGAAGCAAAGTTTATTCTTCTTAATGAACAGTTTTGAAAAAAAAATAGATCTTTCAATAATACAAACGTAAATGTTTTCTTTATTTTGGGTCTGTAAGGATTCGTTCTTAAACATTCATGGTTCACACAATGCCATGAAGCAAAGTTTATTCTTCTTAATGAAGAGTTTTGAAAAACAAATAGATCTATAAAGAATCCAAACGTAAATGATATGTTTGTTTTGGATCTGTAAGGATTCGTTCTTATGTATGCAAGGTTCATACAATGCCATGAAGCAAAGTTTAATCTTCTTCATGATATTGGAAGCGTAAATTGAGTGTTTGCCGTCCCCTTTTAAGCAAGAAATCTTACCAAATTATTGTATAAAATGATTCCACCCCGTTGTGTTTATCTTTGTCACGATATAAATTATGCTTGTTTTGTGTACGACTTCATTTAGGAATTGTTTATTTTAACTTTGGATTAGATTTTAGAATCAAAATGAATTTGAACAAAAAGACCCAGAAATGCAAGAGGTTGCTTCCTAAAGTTAAGGATTTAATGTAAACTTTCTAAAGCACAGAGGCCTGAGAGAAGTTTAACAATGATTGTTAAAAACCTCTCACAAGACAGATAGTTCCTGGAAAAGAACAAATAGAAACCATCTGGTAATTCTTCCTATCCGATATATACACACAAAATGGCAGTGTGAAGACATGATTGACGAGTCAAAAGCTCCCTTAAACTACACTAGAAGCCAGGGGGGTGTTTCACAAAGATTCAAAGTTGCACTTAACTCTCAAGTTGGACCTAACTATTATGGAAGGCCATTAGTTTATTTGTAAAATCCTTGGAACAGTTCTTTAGAACTTAGGCAAACATTTTTATTGAAATCAGTTATATTTGTTATTATCATGGAGCCTTGAAGTTATTGATATAATTTGTTGTTGGAAGTTTCAAATACTTGTATTTCTTTGCTTTTGATATATATGTATTATACAAAGGCTACAAATGGCTTTCCATAATTGTAAGGTCCAACTTTCAGTTCAACTTATAATCTTTGTGAATCACCCCCTGGTTGTATGCCAATGTCCAATGATCATAGTAACTCTGCGTTGCCAATTTTTGTAGAGTGGGAAAGGATAGTCTTATTGTGCTGAGTACATCAATCCTGGGATCAAAACACCAATTTATAAATACAGTCAAACCTGTCTTAGTGGCAAACTGTCTATAGAAGCCAACTTGCCTGACATAGTGGCCACCAAAAGTGACCCCTGCCGTGAAAAAAAATGTTTTGCAACCTGTATACAAAGGTCATCTGTCTACAATTGCAATTTTTCTTGATTCCCTCAGGTGGTCACTACACACGGGTTTGACTGTATCCCACATACTAGCATTGTTCCTTTAATGGTTTTGCCTTACCTTCTTTGGGATATCAATCCTTGGACGTTGCTTTGCTTCGGGGTCTCGCTCCTTCTTCGCTTCCTTGGACGACCCCTGAGGCTGAGATCCAAAGTCCTTGACCATCTCAGGCATAGGCGAAAGGAAAGGCAATTCACCCGCTTTAATTGATTCTCCTTTACTGGAATCACCTCCTTTGTTCGTTGCAGGGTCCTTCTTGTCCTGCGAGTTCTGTTTGCCTTCTTTCGCTTCTTTTGCTTCCTTGCTGGGCTTGGTGCCCTGATGGCTGCTAATACTGTGACTGGAGTAGGTCTGGGTCAGAAGGCCGTTGGCGTGAAGCACTGTCTTAGAGTCGGAGGCATTTGAACTGGAAGAGGCACTCCCTCTACTGGCTGTGTTTGAAGAGGGTCGAGGGCCACTGGACTTGGAAGCGGACGAAGATGTGGATGCAGGCAACGAGGGCGCGCGATCTACTTTTGTTGATTGGCTACTACTAGTTGACTTGGATTGCGAGTTACTATTTGATTCAGTGGCACTACTACTTGATTGTGGTTTTGAGGCAGTCCTAACACCTGAGCCGGGATCCTTTGATCGTTTCTGGGCACTGTCCTTGGCTCTATCGTGCGATGACGACCGCTGAGCTTTGCTAGACGAGTTGGATGCGGATGAAGACGGTTGCGAAGACGCCGTCGAAGCAGCGCTGCCAGCCTCACGCTTCGAACCCTTGGAGGATGACGCGCCAGCTGCAGCTTGCTTCGACTGCTCTCGCTTGGAGGATTGTCCTGAAGCACCCTTTACCTGACTCCCCGCCTTAGCACCACTACTAGAAGACGAGTTCGTTGCTGCAGGTGGGTGGTTCCCCGGATCTGCCTTAGGCACCTTGACCTGTCCATTAACGACAGGGAATTGGCTGATGTCCTTGCTAGCCCCTGCCCCTGCTCCTGGTGTCTGGGGCTGGTACTGCACCCCGTGGAGATGGCCCAGCTCATTGGGCTTAAGTCCCTTCACGTAGTCAAAGTTGCCCAG
Source organism: Echinarachnius parma (assembly GCA_037951105.1). Taxonomy (NCBI): domain Eukaryota; kingdom Metazoa; phylum Echinodermata; class Echinoidea; order Clypeasteroida; family Echinarachniidae; genus Echinarachnius; species Echinarachnius parma. The sequence continues at coordinate 50,951 of JBAMJV010007954.1, read as the reverse complement.
GGACTTCTGAACAATCAGGCTCAGGTCATCTTTTTTGTTTGCCTGCAAAAGTAAACAGAATACAGATTAAAATCATGATTTAAACTGTTACTGAAATATTACTGAACTGTTACACAGGAGGAGCTCAAAGTGTTGAACAGGTTGACTGTCCATCGTCAGGACAGTCAACCTGGTCGAACCGTCTACCACCTCCCACCACCCACCCTCTCCTTACAATAAATCCTATCTGTGCTGTAGTTTCTCTTTGGAGCTAGAAAGAAGACAAACAGTCCTTTCCAGGACTACCACAGTCCTTTTTAGGACTACACAAGAAAGAATACCAAGTCCTTCTCAGGACTATCCAATCCCTCCTTTAAATGCTTACATGGTGTTACCGTAAGCCTTCTGTATATCTACATCATCGTGGAAACCAGTACTTTTAAACAAAATATAAGGTTTAAATAGTCATACATACCCTGATAGGAGTTCCAAAGATGGGAAGGCTGAATGTAGGCGTGGGGTCCTTGGTGGCAGGCGGTCTCTTCCTCCGACTCTCACCCCGCCCTGACTCCTTGGGGTGGTCAGCCATCCGACCCTCACCCCGCCCGGACTCCTTGGGGTGGTCAGCCATCCGACCCTCACTCCGCCCTGACTCCTTGGGGTGGTCAGCCATCCGACCCTCACCCCGCCCTGACTCTTTGGGATGGTCAGCCATCCTGCATGGGAAACAAAAATTGTGACATGATAATATTAACACCTTGCCTATGGGAACCTTGTACAAAGTCTTTACAGATTTCAGAGTCTTGTAGTAAATGGGTTAATTACGGTATGTAGTGAGGTGAATATTCCTGTAGCAACATGCACAGTGGTCAAGCATAATGACATACCACGGTCACTTGGCCAGTCATCCTGCATTGGAACAAAAAAATGGTATCATACAAATATCAAATATGTAATGATTAATATGTAATATTAATAACTGTTGCATAAATAATGCATTATACTGGTCAAGATGCTCTTTACTTTGTAATATCAATTCAAATAGCAACACGTAATAGTTTTGAAAAGAACTACTAAATATAGTCATTGACGAGTTCATAGATGAGGAAAAGGGAATTCTTTGCAAAATGTTATTTCTGGATGTGAACTAATAAAAGGAAGTAGGTTAATGAGAGTTTTACAAAGAACACATACTGTAATTATGTGTTTTGGTACCCTGGGGCAAGGGGGGGCACATGCTTCCTCCAATAATTTGCCAAAGTAAAAAGTAATTATACAAAATATAAGGGGAAAACCCTCATAAAAATAACTTTAAAAATAGAGTGTGTGTCCCACTCCCCCTGCTCCCCCCCCCCCCCCCCCCAACCCCCCTCCTTCAATAATTGCAGGCCTTCCCCAATCAGTCCAACCGCGCCATTGTGCTAAATGTTATTTTCTTCAATATCCTCCGACAGTGTGACATAAGAAATAAAACATTGAACAATTAACAACTGAACGAGGACCTGCATAAAATATGTCGTCCTTGATGGTTTCCATGAAGATAGATCATTTGAAGTTTATGCACATCACATCAAATATTCGTACTACTAGTACTACTAGGAAGAGTGGTGCTCAATGTTTCAATTCATATTTTCTGAACATTATCAAGAGACCAACATTTTTCTTGTGGGGGGGAAAATAAAGATATAAATTATCTTTCATATATTTGTAACACATAATGTCAAGACAATAGTTACATCTGTTAACCCGTTCCCTTTGAGTATCTGAAATCCCCACAGACTTTGTACACAACCCACCCGGTTCCCGTAGTCAAGGGGTTAAGAAAGATATACATGCAGGGCATACTAGTATTATTCTATTCAGTACTGACCGGTCCAACAAACATTGATATGCTGGGGACCTGAGATCAAAGACTATTTGATTTCGGTGTAGCATACATTCCCAAGCACCCTAGCCAATGGATTTTCTGGAGCAGTATTGAATTAGATTAAAATCAAACAAAATGGAAAAAAAACCTTGGAGAAACAATCTGTTTTAGATTGTTGTTATCGAAAATAGTCTCTTTGACTTTGTTCACCAAAGATCTAACGTCAATACTTTAGGGATGGAATCAAAGTTACACACTAACTGACAATTCAAAGAAAAGCGACATAATTTGTACAAAGTACATGTATATCCCCATAGAATGGCAGTCTTTGGAAGGAAATGACACATATCTGGATGCATAGACAAAAAAAAAAAAAAAACGAGCCAGCAAATTCTGTTTGACCTCAAAACGGGGGTCAACATGTACCCTTATTTCATCATAGCTCAATAATGACAGTGCTTAGTATTTAATGATGCGCTTTACAATGTAGCTTGTTGCCTATGTAGGTCTCAACTTTAGCTCTAGATTAATTGATATAGATCATCCTTATGTGACAGCAGAGGGCTTAATGAATTAAGAGTGCCTTTAAGCTGTGAGAGTTGTGTGACAGTTTGCCAAGTCGCCTGCACCTGTGGGTGCCACTCAACGCTCGAAGCGTCATTAAAGGGATTGTCTGGCTTTTGAAAACTGTCTCTATTATTTCAACTGTTTCACCTTTCAATGGGTCAATTTAATATCTAATTTCACACCTCATTTGTTAATCATCAAAAGATCGGTGATATTGACATGAATTTTGTGCAAATCAACCCAAAAAGGGCTATTTAACTGTTCACCTACAAATGTATGAAGTAATAGATTACATAGAAGAATCACTTGCACATATATAGAGGTTAAATCGCACTTCATTCTTGAGAGAATTCCACAGCATGATTCACTCCATTTGTTCTTTTTTAAATGACTTGCCAAGGTATTTTAAGGTTTACTGCACGTACTTCTTGCTCCTTTTGTACATTTCATTGTTTGAATAATAATAATGCAAACATAAGTGAGAAAGTTTAGGGCATTGATCCAATCTATCATAGCGTGAATGGTGGAGTAATAACTATCTTAACTGATAGTAGTTATTAAAGCAACTGGGTTATTGTGTAAGAGGGCGCTTTTTAAGTAATTCACAGGGAGCAGCCATTTTAACCCTAACCATAACCCATGTCTCATGCATTGAAGCTTATAATCATAATAATAATAATAGCTTGCATTTATAAAGCGCTTAATACATGTACAGGGTAGTCTATTAAAAGCGCTGTTACAAAATAATACTAATTACACAATATAATGACTTTTAAAAAAAAAGTAAATGTACAATAAAATCATGTAATTTTAAGTGAGATGATATTGTTGACATGCTTGAATTAACATGCTTATACAAGCCAGGACTCTACAAGTCCAAGTGCCCACTTGCCCAGGGCAAGTTAAAATACTACAGTCGAGGGCAAGTACAAGTAGAAGCCACTTGCCCAACCAGGCGGTAAATTGCCACTTGGTCTACAACCATTTGGTCTATTCCCATTTGGTCTACTAGAAAATGATGGATCTGGCGGCTTAATTATGATTATGATTATGGATTATGATTAGGGTTAGGGTTGTGGATTAGGGTTAGGGTTAGGGTAAGGGTTAGGGTTAGGGTTAGGGTTTTGGAGGCATCAGGTAGTAGACCAAATGAGAAGTAGACCAACTGAGATTAGACCAGGTGAACATAAACCAGGCAGGTGATCTACATCCAAATTATCTTTTTGTTTTTCTTTTACAGGAAATGAAAAAACAAATTAAATGCGACCAAAATTGATAGCAACATATTCCTTTTTTAAAGATTTTCAAATATTTATGTATCACTAATTTCTCAACAATGTTCTAAATGACAATGGGAATTTTAATACTAAAAATTCATAATGTACCAAAATTTGGACAAGTCTCGTTTGATTACAGGCATTCTATGTGCTTTGGAACTTTCCTCAGTGGGCAAGTAAGAAATAACAACAAAACTTGTAGAGATGCAAGAGTAACATATGCTCACACACACAAATCTGCCAGGTTATGTCTCTGCCCTGTGATTTTTTGCACCCAATAATTTGACGACATAAGTCTCTTTAATACATTTGTGTATACATGAACAAAGTTTGAGAGACTGCACAACTCTTGACCATCCCTTTAAACATAGCAGGCCCCCTCTGGCACCCTGCCCATACTGATTACATGTAGCCTCCTCAAACAAATGTGATTCAATGCGACACATTAGCGTGCTCAAACAAATATATGATTCAATGCGACACTTTAGTTCGTCCGACTCCGGCAATGGATATTCAAAGAACGATATGCTTGGCTGTACATGAGTAACCCCCAAAAGTCAGTGTGTGTTTAGAAGCTACTTGATCATTGCACACAACAACGTTGGCATATTTACACGTCCCTAGTAAATATTTAACACTCTGTTCTGATATTGTTGTTTTTCTTTTTTTTCTGCAAGGCCCATGTGAATATTAACACGGTTTCGTTGTTGTTGATTCGTTTGTTTTCTTCTGCCAAATTGTAGTTGATTGGAAATGTAATCGCAGTCAGAATCTATGATTTACAGTGTATTGTATATATTATGATTTACAGTATGCCAACTGTTTAAAAAACAATGTTTTAGTGCCACAATAGAAACTATTACAAAATGAAGATTCAAAAACACAGCAGTCATTACATTTGTAATATGTTTGTAGCTTTTAATGGATGTACTGGACTATGGAGCAGAATGCTTTAAAAAAAACATAATTAGCTTTTATTTTAATTAACGTCTTTTATTAAATGATCCTCCCAAGTCTACAGAAAATCTTGGGATGCCAACGTTATAATGACTTCATCAATATATTTTATCATTATTACCGTACATGATCTATGTACCTTTTTAAGTAGCATTATTTTCATTATTATGAATTTCTGTAATTTACATTACAAGAGTTCATATTAATCATATACTTTTACACAAACATGCACTTCAGTCTTGTTAAATGTATGCATTTGACATCATCATCAATTATTGTCAATAAAAATGTATTAGTTTAATGAACTAAAAGTGAAACTATTTTCTACTGCTCAAGACATATTAATGTCTGTAGGATATCAACATGTACTACATGTACCAATGATATGATCGTGTATGTGCATATTCATACGACTTGTTATTTTCATTTTCATCACAATATTTAGTTTTGAAATGCTATTATCCACATTTACAACTTTAGACACATGTTTATATAAAATATTTCAGTTTCACAATTGCAATGTGATGCAAAGACAACATCTCAACATTTCAATTGATTCAATTCAATAAACATGTACATCAAAAATTACTTCTATAAACGTTAATTCATGGTCAAACATTTAAATGTACGTATACAAGCACGACAAACAATTACTGCATGAAGATATATACTATAGTCTATAGCGTACATAATACAATTGCCATATGAAAGCATGTCCTTGTACTATAAACATGTATCATATAACTACAACAACACTGACTATGTGCAAGCAGGGCGGTTAGGGCCAGGAGCCAAGAGGGACCTCGGAGAAGAACTTCCTCTCCAACCACTTTATTTGTCATCTATCCTCCAACCAAGATCGTGCCCCCCCCCCCTCACACTTATCACCTTTCTCTCCCTTACCCCCCTTAACCCCCCCCCCCCCCCCCCATTACACCATTTATCTCTCTCCCCCTCTCTCTCTCTCTGCTTCTTTCCCTCATGGTCAATCATTTTCTTACTTTTCTTCTCACTCATTCTTTCCCCCTCTAATCTTGAACTGTATATCTGCTCACTCCCCCATTTCCCCTTTCCTAATATCTCACTCTTTGCCATTCTGGAGGCTCAATCATCCCAAGGTCCAAGCCCCTTGCATTTTCACCGGCCCTCCAACTCCCCCCCCCCCCCCCCCCCCACCTACCCTTCTCCCTCCTCCTCTCCCTCCCTTCCTCTTTTATCCTTTCCTTTGATATTTGTTCTTCCCATCTCTGCTACATGCATAATCCGTGACACAATACTCCCCTTCCTTCCCCCTCCATCTTTTCCTCCCTTCCCCATTCTGCCCCCCTCCCTCATTCTGCCCCCCTCCTCATTCTGCCCCCTCCCCTTTCTTTCCCTCTCTTATCCTTGTTTATATTTTGTCTTTGTCTGTGTAACTCTAACACTGCTATAATTGGTGACATGATACCTTTCCCCCTCCTTATTCTACTCCCTCTCCCCCTCGCCCCATATCTTCCCCTCTCCCCATACGCCCCCCCCCCCCTCCCCCCCCCCCCCTCTGTCTCTCTCCGTTCCTCTCTTATCCATCCTCTATTCTTTTGTCTTTCTGTCTGTGTTGCCCACACACTGCAATAATTAATGACATGATACCCAAACCTCTCTCTTCTCCCTCCCTTTCCGCCCCCCCCTCCCATTCTCCCCCATATCTTCCCCTCTCCCCATCCCCCCCCCCTTCTTTCAGTTCCTCTATTATGTTGTCTTCCCGTCTGTGTGGCTCACACACACACTGCTATAATTGGTGACATGATACTTGTGATTCATACTTTGGCCACAGTGAATCACAACTTCTTGTTGTTATTTCAGTTCTGTGTTCCCTTCATCTACACCCATTTGTTCTCAACGCAATACATCAGGTGACAGTGAGAAGGGTGTTAAAGTAGAAATTCAAAGGAAATAGAATCAAGTTATTATGCTTTATTTTATGATAGAATGAGTTATTACAGCAATTTGTGCAGTTAACAAGTCATGAAAGTGTTCAGTTTCATGTTTTATGAAAATGAAATTTTAGTGAATTGACCCTCCCCTTTACCATGAAATCGGCACAGCAAAGTGGCTCTGTGCGTGACGGAAGAGCCGGGATTTGCGCTCCCGACAGCTCTAGCTCGAACGGCGATCTACACGCAATTGTTCATACTAGTGGACGCAGTTCTACTCTCTCAAAACGATTGAATATTGCCTGAATAATCAATATCTGACACACAGTTGTCTTCTCATGTCCTGAAACATATCCTAATGTCAATATTCATGTCATTATTGGCATTGAAAAAGTGTCAATCTCCGTAAAATAACTGTTTACAACTCAATCCATTTTGCCGAATTGTTGTTCATATGTACACGGAGATAGTATGAAAAACAAATCTATTATAGCTGTGTTTCAAAAGAAAATTACCTAGTAGAATCATGTTCCGAGCTAGAATTGCCTTTGTTATAACAATATATAATATTTCTTATCCATTTCAATATGTCAATAACTGTTAGAATAGTGTATTTCTCACCGTTTTGTTTTGGTTTTGTTTCGTAAAAGTTTCGTCCATCGAGAAATACATGCAAGCGCACGATCGTATGTACCCGGCCGTATACTATGCATATTGTGTATGTTATTGAACTAAAAGTAGTTCCAACGTATGCGATAATATTCGGAGCTTTCTACAGTCCACACGATAACGATCTCGCTCTAGAATTACATCTGACAGTTCAACATGGATGAAGAATTTCAACAAAACAGCCTGTTAATGGACTTCGAAGTATCCGTGGAGGAGCAAGCTAGCTAGCTAACACGTGCACTCGTTTGTTTTGATGCGCACGCAGGAAATGTAAATCCGCCAGCGCTATCAACTGTATAGGTAATGCGGCTGCCAATGTTCAGAGAAATCGCGGATGAATCGTAACAACACAGGAGATATCGCGAATCTAATTCACTCGACTTTTCAAGCTAAACCATGAAACTAGCCATGATAGATCGACTAAAGTAATAAGTATTCTTCGTTTTTTAAAATTTCATTTGATTCATAATGATTATTAACCGTTTGTTTCCATAATGGAAGTGGTAAATTCTCCGTCTGATTGATATGTCAAAGTGAAACTACATGTTGGTAAAAAATCTGTGCAGGCCTACTGCACGACACAGTCGTATAGTTTCCCCTTCTTTTTTCACCTTTTTTCAACTTTTTTTTTGTCACAAACAATACATTTGTTGGAATATCATGATAAAAATCTAAATGAGAAGCAAATTACAAACAATGTAGTATTATGATTTATTCTTGGTAAGGGAAAACTGGCACATAAGTTGAAGCTTGTCTTTCCAGCCTGGTATGTTATACGCTTATCTACATACAACCGCGGCAGCCGCCTATGCTTCAAGCCCGGTTCTTACGTCACAGCTAAAGGCCGTTTCGTGTAGCGATTGAGCGAATTTGTCCCTGGGAATAGGGTGATGTTTTCACCCTAATTTCGCTTTTATGGATGCGTTATATTGTTTAAATGTCAGTCAATCTCATTATATGGCTTATAAGCTTTCTGTAGATATGAATATCGTCATATTTAGGGGTTTTCTTTGATTTTCTCCTTTAAGTCAACAGTGAACAAAGTATGCGGGACTCAGGGCGATTTAACCCCCAAAATGCCCCCAAAGAGCCCCAGAAAATCAAACAGGAGCCCTTGAGTGCTTTTTTTCAGCATGCAAGCTTGAAAAGTAGCCCCCAAAAAATTAATTTAATTTTTGTTTTTCCCCCTGTGAATCAATTTCTAGAAAAATTTAGATCTGCCTACCATCTTTCTTGCATTTTAGAGCCTTCTCTACAAGATGCACAATTCTCAGATGATAATAATTATAATTTTAGGAATATTCATCAAATAGTTAGTATAGTTATTAGAGTTCAAATTGGTTTCTACATGGCTCCCAATTCCCAAACTTCAAACACGATTATCTCCGTAGTACTGTAGACTTAGTACCCTTCTCTTTCTCAACCAATTGTATTGATCTACTATTACTACCTGATGGCTACCCATCAGTGCCTAAGGCCCACATATTTGTGGTTTGGTAGTCCTACACTTAGACAAAAAGACGACTAGTTATGTGAAGTGTACAAGAAGAAAGAGCATAAATTCCTCTATTTTTAGAGCCCTATTTTGTTACTCTACCTGCTTTAGTTATTTTTTAATGAATTTTATTATTGCGTAAATCACTATAATTTAGAAAAATCCTTAAATTGGCAACACATTGTGATATTTTAAAAACAGATATTGGCGTTCAAATTGGCAACTTTGCGGCAAAGTCACTTCATATTTGTCTTAAATGATCATTACTAATTATTTTCCACCTATTTTTATGTCATTGATCGGTAAACAAAATTTAGGAGTTGCCAATTTGTAGAGGAAAACAATGATCAATTTTGCCTTAAAATAGCTCTCGTCCTTGATGGGTTAAACTGAGCCCCAATCATAAAATTAACTCTAAACTGAATCCCAATCCCTAATACTAATCCCTTATCCTAATCCTAAGCCTTCAAATGCTCAATTTGCAAGTAGATGGGTGTAGGCCAAGAGGTATTACTGTTATTTCAGGTAGGCATGCACTGCATGATAAAGCAATCACAATATTTCCTGACGAGTTCAAACTCATTATAATTACGACAAACTTTAAGAATGTTATATTTTAATTATAACAATATAGATATTAATAATTAATTATTTTGCGGTGCATTTCTAATCAACTGTTCAATCATGTTTTAGCTTTGGCACCATCCAAATTTCATATTTCTAAATTTTTACTTGCAAGCCAAAATGAAAAACCTTATAAAATCTTATTTTGCATGTTTGTTTGTTATTCAAGGATGGTAAGGGCCACCAAATTCAGGTTTTAGGCCCCTCAAATTTGGCTCCTTCTTTGTTTACTTTCTAATGTTGAATAATATCTTCAGATACTTGTCCTTGTCAGTACATGTTTGAGCACAACTCAAAGAGGTTTGGGATATATTTGTACACATCTTATGACATATGAGAGTCACATGTCCATGAGCATGCCATGCCCTGATAGTTGATGCATAATTCATGGCAGCTCAGATTCAATCCTAATGGAAAGTAAACCCTCCATCCACCTGCACACACCAATAACTTCACAATACACTTTACAGTATGAAATATGTAAACATGATCTTAAACTTGTTGATAAACACTCATCAGTTTTATTTGGCTAGGATTTGATGCAGAATACATAGTTATTTACATAAACATGTAGTTCAATGACTTCAGGCTAGAAAAAAAGGCAGAACCCCACAAGATGAAAACAAAAACACATGTGATTCAGGGAGCAAACTAACCCTCAGAATGCCATAAAGAGCCCCCCCCCCCCTAACCCCTCCCCCCTAACCCCTCCCCCCTCCCCCAAGGAACAAAAATCATGAAAGATCCTCCATGAAATCAATATATAGCTCAATGCAAAACATTTGTGCAATAGCTCAATGCAAAACATTTGTGCAAGCAAGTTTCAAAAGTACATTGTTGTCCACGAATAGGAAATATTTCCTGCCCTGAATTTATTTTCCCCTGAAATCAAAAGTATGGTTTATAAACAGAAGAAGTAAACATTTCAATAAGATGTGCAACACTTTCACATCCTATTTCCTTAATACAGTACTATTGGCTACCCATACTACTTGTTGATAACTATATTGGCTACCCATACTACTTGTTGATAACTAGTATTGGCTACCCATACTACTTGTTGATAACTATATTGGCTTCCCATACTACATGTACTTGATTGGCTACCCATACTACTTGTTGATAACTATATTGGCTACCCATACTACTTGTTGATAACAATATTGGCTACCCATACTACTAGTTGATAACTATATTGGCTACCCATACTACTAGTTGATAACTATATTGGCTACCCATACTACTTGTTGATAACTATATTGGCTACCCATACTAATTGTTGATAACTAGTATATTGGCTACCCATACTACTTGTTGATAACTAGTATATTGGCTACCCATACTACTTGTTGATAACTATATTGGCTACCCATACTACTTGTTGATAACTATATTGGCTACCCATACTACTAGTTGATAACTAGTATATTGGCTACCCATACTACTTGTTGATAACTAGTATATTGGCTACCCATATTACTTGTTGATAACTATATTGGCTACCCATACTACTTGTTGATAACTATATTGGCTACCCATACTACTTGTTAATAACTAATATATTGGCTACCCATACTACTTGTTGATAACTAGTATTGGCTACCCATACTACTTGTTGATAACTAGTATATTGGCTTCCCATACTACTTGTTGATAACTAGTATATTGGCTACCCATACTACTTGTTGATAACTATATTGGCTACCCATACTACTTGTTGCTAACTATACTCAAGGTCAAAAGACATGCACATGAGTTAAGATGACTCATGCTTGTCTGAGCCTCTGAACATCTCATGAGCAATATGCCATAGAATCTAGACTAGTTGATCAAATGACCCTCGCCCGATGATCAATGTTTGTTTATTACCAGCAGCAACAATATATAAAAAGCTCATTCAATAGACCAGTTACCGACTTGCTTTGCCTGGTGATCTGGATAAAAGCTATTCAAATAACCAAATTCTAACTAAACAATTCAATAAAGTACTTTGAATCAACCTTGCACACATTTGTTGTTGCTATGTCAGCCTCCAGGTAAGCCCTTTGAAAAGTGCCCTATGCCACAACAACTCAGTCCCTTTATGAAAATTATGGCATGCCAGTAAAAAAATGAATGTGGACTCATGATTATTTAGTCCCAAAATACCAAAAAGAGCCCTCATAGTTTGTCATTCATGTATCTAGATCCATATGTCAAACAATACTCCATAGTGCTAATTTACTGTTAGTTAGCTGTAAAAGTAGCCCCTGAAAATAAAATTAACATTAGTTCCAATTGGTAAATATATTTATTAAAATAATGAAGAACTGGATAATACTTGAGGAATCTTTTTATGACATGAATATAATTCCAAGTAGGTCGATAATCACCTGGTAATTACTGATTTATGATCCCCAAGCTGTATTTTAAAACAAAAAAGGCTGCCTTGTGCATATTGCCTATCATTGGCAGACCATAAAGCTAGCAAGCTGGTTTACATAATGCACTACTCGAGCCCTTTATCTGATAACGAGAGACGAGACATAGAAGAACTGAAAGGTCAGTGGGGCATAGTTTTACCACGATTTCAAGTTCATGCAAATTTGGATGTAAGATGCTTCAACCAAAAGTTACACTTGTTACATTAATTATTTATTGTATCTTGGTAAAAATGTAGATCTCAATAGAATTATTTAAATCATGTCTGTTCACAATTTCAAGTACTGATTACAAAAAAAATGGAATATGAATAGATACATGTACCTTGCAATTAACATATTTGATATGAATAGTTCTGGGGTATTTCAATTATTCAAAAAATGAGAAACAGTGAGCTCTCTCTGTGAAAGACTGTTTAACTTCCACGTTATTTTACCGGTTAGCTAAAACTTAAACGGTGACAAATATGCTGTCTTAGGATGGTCGGTTACAAACGGATCACTTTTTTTTTTACTACAATACAAACTAATATAGAACATGGACCTTTCTCTGCAAGGAAGGAAACATGGACATGACTTGACAAGTTGATAGACATTGATTGCAATGACCAGAAATTAATACCTTCAAGCTAATCAATTGTTTCTGAAAAACAAAAAACTGTCAATACTTTTAGTCATGTATGCATGATCATAACTTATCGGTAAGTCTAGAGAGATAATCATAAGAGATCACAGAAATGTTCATTTACAATGTATTTTTTTTTCAAATATTTGGAACGTTATTGTTATTTTTAAGACAAAAAATCATCTGCATTTGGAGTGTGATCATACACAAGGAAAGCAGCAGCATAAAATGATCAATGCATAGTCGCAATCAGTACAGGCCTATACTGGCATTCACGCAATCAGTCTCAGCCAAGCAGTAATTTCAGCATAAACTTGTCTGCTTATAAATATTTCTCCTTTCATTAACAGATTTAAGTTTGAAATGTTGCCATCACAATATTTTTGAGCAACTATATCAACAATATTGATCAATAGTTGAAATAGTTTTCGTTACAGTTTTCCAAAGCTGCTAAATAGTTTTAAAATGAATATAAAATGTGTTTGATACATTTTCAACTCATCTTCCTCAGTAGGAAGTGGCAATGGTTTGTAGAAGGAAGCTGCAAAGTCAAAGATTAAACCAAGACAATCAAATCAATCACTGTCAACTATTGTACTGCTCCTGTCCAATAGTGTTCTGTATTTAATAATACAAAAGGTTTGACCTTAATTTTACAGTGTAATGATTGCTTTTTATGAAGGTTAATTTCCCTTTGATAACACTAATACTCAGGGGCAAAGCTAAAGGGGGGCTCCTGTGGGCATGCACCCCCCCCCCCATACACATGCACACTCATTTTCTGTGTGCCCCCCCCCCCCCCCCCCCCATCATTAACAACAATAAATCATTAATACGTGTGGTTTGCGGTATAAATCATTATGTTACTATTAATATCATTATTTTGTGGGGGGCATTTTAGGTGAAAACCTGGACCCCTTCACAAAATGAGAAGGCCTACTGTGACCCCCACATCACTCTGACTGGAAAATCCTAGCCATACTACCTCTCATATCCATGAATGCTTCAAAACAAAATACTAACCTGGAAGTGGCAATTTAGTCAATTAATCCACCCAGATAACATGCATATATTGTACAATGTAAATCTGGTTAATATTCAAGATGGCGTCTCTTTCTCTGAACTTATCTCTTTTATTGACAAGATTTCTTGCGGAGTGTGTCAATTATATAAACGAGTATGTTTCGAGACAATAGAATGTGTAAGCCCTAGACAATGTAACTAGTCTTCCTCTGCAGACCCATGAACACATTTATAAGCAGTATTCCGCAGCTTTTTTCTGAAGTGGAAATCATGCATATATATTGCAATGTTCTTTGAAAATGTTTCTCTTACCTGACAATAAAGTCCCTTTAATATGATGAAATATTTACCTGAATGATGACTACAGCACACAAACTGACAGTGAGCGAATCCCTAGATACTTTCTTCTTTATTGACAGACACTGTATAATCTACCGCAGACAGGTGAATCAACGATTTCTCAAAATCTCTTTTTGATTTATTTTTCTATAAAAAGCTGTCTGTAAGCCAGGTATAAACCGTCTGAGACATTATCTATTTACATCCTTTTTTCTCATCACGTACTTAGAAAATCCCAGTTCTCACCCAGCGGTATTTTTCTTTTTCCATCCTAGTTGAGACATTTGTTATTTAAATGTCATATCTATGTTTGAAACATGTGCCATCTACTAAAATATCCCCCATGAAACGATTCATAAATCTCCCACGACAGGCAAATTCCCTTTTTCAATACAGCAGGTTTCATTAACTACAAGTACAAGGCATTGCGCAATAGTCTCTATTAGTGCCCCATACTGTGTGCACATACATGTATGTTCAAACTTCAGATACATCATGTAAAAAGACACATCCTGTATCCTACAATGGGAAAATTCACTTCCGTGGGCGCACAATAGAGACTGCGCATCAAGCAACAATGTAGCAATGGATCGTTTCATTCAACCTGCTGTTGCTTTCGTTTCAAGGGTTATGCGTCTAAAAATAGCTTTTGGGAGAGCCCCTCAATAGGAAATGAAGCACATATTTAATAGACCTGTCCAGTTGCTCTAATTAATAGAAACTACTATTAGTCTACACACACAAAAATTAATTTTGAATTTTAGGGGGCGACTTTTTCAATCTGATGGATATCACAAAATAGTTCACATAATACCCTACGGTAATTTTTAGGGGTTACCTACTGATTTTAGGGGGCTTTTTTGAAAATTAGGGGGCAAAGTCGCCCTTAGCCTCCGTGTATTTCCTATGTAAAAATAGCATCATTTGGGAGAGCACCTCAATTGTAAATAACCATATATGCATAATAGACCCATGCAGTTGCTCTAATGAATAGAAACTACCATTAGTCTACATACAGGTACACATTCTAAACTTGTACTTGAAATATCTTATATGGACATGCTTCTAAAAATAACATAATTTGGGGGAGCCCCTCAATAGCAAATGCAGCGCATGTATGTTTAATATACCCATACAGTTGGTCTAATGAATATAAATTACCATTAGGCTACATGTACATGTAGGCATTCTAAACTTGTGCTTGAATATTTCATATGGACATACTTCTAGTTCTAAAAATAGCGTATTTTGGGAGAGCCCCTCAATAGCAATTGAAGCACATGTTTAAATTAATAGGCCCATGCTCTAATGAATATCAATTACAATCTCCATGTACTATATCATTGTACACATTCTAAACTTGTAATTGGCTAGACAGATTGGATATTGCCTTCATATGGCAATGACAAACGAGAAATTCCGATTGATTGCAAACACACAATGTATATGTGCATAATAAATTTCATTTCATTTATTCAACCGTAATAAAATGCAATAAAATTTGTTTTTAATATCTTTTAACAAACACAATTAATAAGTTATCAAACCAGTTTATTACATACATGATGTACAGTAACATATTTGTGCAAATATTATGCATATTATTAAAGTGAGGCCTGTAAAGTGTCAGATATTGCCCAAAATGACATTTGAGACTTCAATCCTGTACCAAAATCATTGTAAGATATGTCCGAATGATGTGTGAAAGTTTAATTGAAAAAGAACACTGCTTTCCTGGTTAAAAAAGCGAAAATATGCGTCAGCTTTTACAACGGACGTGTATGAGGTTTATGACCGTTTGTTAATGCTTTTGAGCTGAATGATAGATATCGTCATACTAAAGGGGCATTTAAAAAAATCTAACCCTATTTTATTCTTCTCTTACCATAAGCTAAACAACACGGTAGAAGAGAAACGAGGAAGCTCCAAGTAATTTTCGTGGAGTTAGACACTTTACAGGCCTCACTTTAATATATTATAATATAATTATTATGCACGGCGGCCACGTGCCCCCCCCCCCCCCCCCCAATAATTTGAAGAAGAAAAAAATAGGAAACATAAGGGGACATTATTCTAAGAAAAAAAAGAAATACATACGGTAAGCCCCCCAATAATTGTGTGCCCCCCCCCCCCCCCCATCAGTCCGACCACGTTACGCCACTGGTATTCAGTATTCAGAATTCACACATGTCTGTCTCGCCGTCTCCCTCATGTCATTACATGAATTTTGCCATAATCTGACAAAAGGAAGCAACTGACAATTGGTAGTTTTCTTGTAAATGAGGATTTTTATGAAGATATTTGTGCAGTTACTTCCTTTTGTCCTATTAATTTCTCATAAACGGATTGTCAGGTGACTTTTATTTGTCCACGGAGAAAAAAAAGGAAATACACACGTTAAGCCCCCCAATAATTATTTGTCCACCATTGTGTAGAGCATATCTCAAATACCAGGAAAAAGACTATCCATAAAATTATCACTTGCTTCCATTTGTCAGATTACGGCAGAATTCCTTCCTTCATTTTGTGAGAGGAGTTTCCTAGAATCTTATATCAATTATTGATCAGTTCGGGACAACAACAAAACAAACAATAATAATCCGGTTGCAATCTGAGATGAATTCTCATAATTCACTTCATAACTTTGGCTATTGACCTCTTGCCTAGGGGTGCCTGGTGAGATATGTACAAAGTCTAGCATGGGGCTTTGTATTTTAATTCATTGATTCATTCAATTCCCTGTAATATCATCATTATTGTAAAAATCACTGATAATTCAAATTGTAATGTTTTGTACTGATAATTTGGTCTTTTGGAATTTCGCATTCCTCATCACGATCTTTTCACTATAATTTGTACCTATAAAATGTAGTTATTTTTTATCATGTTTTTAAAATATTTCTAACAAAATATTTGATTGCTAAGATCCAAAATCTACAAGTCAAATATGTTACATAAAATGATAATGAATATAATGTAAAGCAGTATTAAGTAAGGGCATACATACTGATTGAGAGGTTGGGGGGGGGGGGGGGGGGGGTACACTATGTATTTGCTATAAAATGTCTCTTAATGTTTACCATTTTTTTCTTATTTTTTGTCAAATTATTGAGGAGGCAAATGCCACAGACTTAACACAGATTTGACTATACAGTGTACAGTAATTTAAAATGGAATGTCAACCGTGCACTAGTTTGCATCATGTAATATGATGATAGAGCCTACACTGTATACAACATATGTGTGATTATGTTCCATATAAATACATAAATAATGATCTCAAGTACGTGATTTACAGCTCAATAGTACCATGATCCACCTTTTTCTAAGCGGAAAATGTGTACATGTTTATAACTACGTATGAGCAGCTGTTAAAACCAGAACATATATCATATTAACCCATTCAGGACTGGTTCTGAAGATACTTGGGTTGGGGCCCTACAGTATGTAGGAAGAATGTGAATAAATTATCACAATTATATCATATTTAACCCATTCAGAACTGGTTCTGAATATACTTGGGTTGGGGTACACCCTACAGTATGTACATGTAGGAAGAATGTGAATAATTATCACAATTAGACCATATTTAACCCATTCAAAACTGGTCCACAAATTACTGAGAGTAGGTTAACCCCATGACAACAGGAACCGGGTAGGTTGTGTACAGAGTCAATGGGGATTTCACACACTTGAGGTTAAGGTACTATAGGGATAATTAATGTTATACACAAATTAAATCATCTTTAACCCCTTCAAAAATGGTCCTGAAAATACTCAGGCTGGGCTCTATGGAGACTGTATGTTGCCAAACCCAACTACATGCAGTATTGAATGGGTTAACCATTGCACTACCAGTCTATGCGAAATCCATTTATTTATTACACATACAATGCGAATTTGCATGCAACTACATTTATGAGGCGGTAACAAAATAGTTTAATCTAATTTTTACAGTGCTCAGGCGTAATTTTTTAGCTAACCCCTTTCTCTGTTGATGATCTTCTTTTTATGTGGGTTAATACATAAACACTAGGCTCCAGTGTGGGAAGAGTTAAGAAGCATTAATATGTGATTAAAAATGCACTGAACCTTGAAGTTACGAATCATCATGCTGTGTTATCTCTATATCTGTTAACTGTATTTAAAGCGATTGCCATATGGTCATTGTGGTTAAAATGTTAACGGCTGTGGTCGATACTCATTAAATGAACCGCTTTATTGTGGTTAAAATTGTAGAATGTATGCATTTACAAGTTTTATTCAAAATTTGTGTTCCAGTGGTGGCTAGGATCATAAACAAGAGAAAATTATATCCTAATACAGCTTTGCAAATTAAAAATGTTTTGAAATGCAGGTAGAGGTATAAGTACTCACATATTTATGCACATGTGGGACTAGGTCACTATTATCAAAATGAGCCCATCAAAAGTTACTTTTCATAATAATTCAGCAATATTACAACCAAATGATGTTTTATTTTCAAATCATGTTTTCCTACATAGTTTTATCCTATAGTGTGTATCCATTAATCGTGTAAAGCGCTATGATCGCCACGGGAATAGCGCTATATAACCGTTGAATTATAAGCCAATAAATCTAATTGTTTTTCATTGATTACATTTTACTTCTACATAAATGTACCTCACAAAATAATATTTATAAAGCTAAAGTTTCAAATCACATCTGGCAACCGGAAGATATAGATTCACGATTAATCTTCCAATCAATAAATTCATCTTACAATTTACTGTATGATCAATTAATCAATCTACAATTAATCGTCAATCTTTAATTACAGGCCCTGAAGCATCTCTTTAATACTATAGATCAAATGTTGGTACAGGCGGTGTTATCAGGTACTAACTGCATTAAAGCGATTGCCATATGGTGAACCCTTTGCGGCAGATGATGGATCTGGTTTCATCGGGTTGCATTGTGGACTTGACATCTATCTCAGATGTTTCCATTAAGCAGTGGTACTACATGTACTATACGGTAGTATGGATATGTATTGAAGCAAGCCTCCACGCTTAGTTTTTGATTTCTAATTGCCCATTTGGATGAATTTGTATGCGAAGTGTAAGGCTATGTTATGATATCTGTACTAACTGTATTGAAGTCATTGCCATATGGTGAAGCCTTTGCAGCAGATGATAGATCAGGTTTCATGGGGTTGCATTGTGAACTTGACATCAGATGCTTCCATTAAACAGTGGTACCATGGGCGTCAACAGGCAGGGGACGGGGGGACATGCCCCCCCCCCCCCCATTTGAAAGTGGAGAGGATTGTCCCCCCCCCCCCCCCCCCCCACTTAATCATTATGTTTACATTATGTATGTTTGATTCCATAGCTTGCACAACATATCATATAAAATTTCTGTCTCAGGTATGCACCAAATCGCACAATTTCAAGCTCCAAAATGCAAAAGCTCCCAAAAGCTCCCAAAAGCTCCCACAACCTCGCAATATCCCCCCACTATTGAGAAGCTTTTGACGCCCTTGACTGATACTATCATGTAATGTACATGTAGATAGTACAGTAGTAAAAGTAGTTATGGATCCATATCGCAAGCAAGCCTCCACATTTTTGTTTTCTAAGATCATGAATTGTTCAAATTTGACTAGCCCTACAAGAAAATGTTATTTTCCCCCCAAAAATAATGTGAAATTAAAGAACAATTAATCGTGCTAGGTAGCTCTATTAAATGTAGCTTGATATATTTGTTGCTCGTTTCTCAATGAGATTTACAGGTAAGGAATCACACTTTTCTCTTGTAAATAAAAATGCATTTTAGTTGCCATTTTTAGTGGCCCAAGGCAAGTGCCCGTGGGCCAGTGCTAATGTGGATCCCTGCCATATGACATCAACATTTTGTTTTAATACCCTTGTTGTACATTTCTCAAAGACTCACTTATGAAAGACTTCAAATTAAAATGTATTAAATAATCATTAGTGTTATTTTTAATTCAGGCAACATTAAAAGCTAGCACACTGTACTGTAGCTTGAAAATTTAAGTTATTTTTCCTGGAAGAATAGATTGCAATTTGCACAATTTAGTATTGGTTTGTACAAAATTGGGACTGAATTAGAGACTAGTCCAAAGTTCCTTGGCCTTTTCCTGTTGTAGGAAATCTAATGTTAACGTGCAATTTGCTCAGCGCTAACTAAAATGGATAAACACTGCATCAAAATCTTCCCACTACTTAGTGTTTGAGCTTTTCAAGGCAGCAATGACAGTCAATGACAAAACTATGTTCTACTCAGTTTGTTCTCATTTCTTTTCCAGTTTTGTTGACACATGTTGCTGGTATAAAAAATATGATTTTTGCTGAATTTGTTTTTCGTTGTTTTGCTAAAAGTTTTTCACCAATAAAATTTGTACTCACTAGACTTTTACTTTCAATATGCAATTACATATATTTGAATATACAATTACGAGTTTGAAAAGAAACAGTCTCGACCATAGAATATACAACAACAAAACACAATACAATGAAATTTAGATGACAATTGACCAATTATAAATGCAGAATATGTTTGAATCATAATACATAGTTTATCAAACAAACCAAAATAATCTTTATGAAAGTCATATTTTGGTGGTCTGTGTGTTTAAATTCTGCCAAGAAAGAACTTAACTGCATTTGGTTTTCAAAATAAGCACAATCACTTTCAATCAGCCAAATAATCATATTTCGAATTATGGATATTGGCAAACTTCAACAAGTACTGTTCAGATATTGTCCCAGCTACTAATATCTGTGTTAGGCATTTTGGTTTAGTATGTGTGAAGAATAATGTGCTGCTGGCAATGAATGCATGGATTTTATTTACAGTGTAATCCAACATTAAATAATGTTTTCAAGGCCAGTTCTGTCTAAGTTATTGGAATTTATAAGTACTGCAGCCTCCACCTAAAGCCCTCCGCACACAGAGACAGAGCCGACTCAACCCGATCCGACTGGTTTTCAGTCAGGCTAGAGTCGGTTTTGCTCAGTCGTAGACGATTCAACATGTTGAATCGGCCTCGAATGATCTCCTACTGGCTCTTGACCGGCAAAACAGGAGTCCTGAGGCAACGTATACTGAGCTGAACATACTGAAAACCAGTCGGATCGGGTCGAGTCAGCTCTGTGTGCAGAGGGCTTTAGAGGCATTATAGCAACTATTGTATGGTACATGACAAGCAACATTCATGACTAACGCTCTGCTTGTTACCGAGTACTTGTACCTGTTATTTTATAACCACATTCATTTCCTTCACTATAACCAGTTTCAGACGGTTCATAATATATGCATTGAAACAGAAATACATGGGGGCTCAGTTGATGTACATAGTCCCTAAAATGCAAATAAGAGCCCCCAAAATTATAAAAGAGCTCCCCCCCCCCCCCACCCCCCAACCCCTGAAAATTTAAAAATTAAAAAACAAAATCATAAAGTTCTATACATTATGTAAAACAATAATTTAAAGGAGTTATTTCAATGAACCCGTTTCAGATGGTTCCAGAAATACACTTCGGAAAAAAATGAAAAGTTCTCTGGCAATTTTGTACCTGTAACTATTCAATGTATACTTGAGTATTGGTTCTTCCTGAAAATCTAGTTGTGAGGCTTTCGCTTGGATTTGAATCCATGTGAAAGTAAACTTAGTCACGACATCTCAATACAAAATTTCTTCCCGCCAAGTGTTAGCATTTTTGTGAAATTCTGATTTTAAAATGTATTTCGATCATGGGTCTGAATTACGAAGACTAATTTGTCCAGAGCGAACGAAACGTCCGGTATTCTATTGTCTCCAAACGTACGCGTGAATAGCATTGGCGCACTCGCAAATGTTTAGCCCGTACGGAACCAGGAAATAAGTGGTTCCGTAAGAGGTGGTAATGAATTGCTTTGTTTATGAATTACACAACCCTTTATAAAATGTTGGGTATCTATTTGATATCACAAAATGATACCAAATCATAAAACTCTGTGTTGTTCTTTGCCTGGTGGTCCCCTTTAAGACTGAAAATACAAAACTATTACCTTTAAATCTGGTATTTAAGCAATATTTCCTTGTATTCAAGGCTGTATAGCGTGTTTATTTGCAAATTTACAGG
The DNA here is from genome assembly GCA_037951105.1 of Echinarachnius parma. Taxonomy (NCBI): domain Eukaryota; kingdom Metazoa; phylum Echinodermata; class Echinoidea; order Clypeasteroida; family Echinarachniidae; genus Echinarachnius; species Echinarachnius parma. The sequence goes on along the minus strand of JBAMJV010007954.1, from coordinate 29,085 downwards.
CTCGACCATCACTCAAGTATCTAATTCTTGGTAAAAACATCTTTAGATAGTTATTTTTAAAATGGAGGCAGGCAATTATTACAACAAGACAATATTGTCAATTCTAATTTTAACACTAAATATCACATCCCAGGTATCAAAACTGTTGATAAAACAGCACTGAAAGTGCATTGTACCTGAAACTAATTACAAAAACATCACATCACAAGTACAAAGACTAACCTACATTTAAATCATCGCCATTAGACTTTCAACAACTTAACATTACAGAAAATGTTGGCTGATTTTACTTTCCCATACAAAATTAGCATTTTATATTAGCATTTTATAATTGGGGTGCTACTTTTCGTGTTTGTGAATTGTGCTAAGACAGTAATATAGAAGCCATTAACAAGCCAATCAAATGCCAGTGCTACTTCATTAATTGGGTTATTAGAGGAGTGATCATTAGTGACTGCATTAATGGGGCAATTTTCCAATTTTGGTCCAATCTTTTTTAATGATTGGCTCACATTGGTATAAATTGTCTAATTACGCAATAGGGATGATCATTTTAGCAACGACATTTGCACAAGTCAGAGATTACTGATCCATAAATACTTAATTTTTATCATCATTCATCTATTCGTAAAATTCTCTGTCTTCAAATGAAAGTCTTTTTGAAAACATCATTCCATAATTTGCAGAACTATCATCACTTATCTATTTATAAAATAAACATCTCTGTAGGGAGGAAAATTTGTTTTATCCAGGAGTATAAATGGGGAATCGGTCAGTTGTTAAATTAGCCTATAATGCCCTATACAGTAGGGCAGCTTGGGCTAGTATGCTCCCCTGGGAGTTGAGATGGTGCGCAAGACAATTGTGTGGGTTTGAACTGTATCTGATGACCAAGGATAATAATGCGACTCGAGTACAAAGTCTATGGGAATTTCAGAATCTCAAAGGGTACAGCTAGGTTAACCCCTTGCCTATGGGCACCTGGTACTGGTAGTGGTAGGGCTACCTACAAAGTCTTAGGGAATTTCAGAATACCGAAGGCTAAGTTGATTCTAAATGGCATACACAGGCAGGAGGCAAGGGCGCAATTATGAATAATACGATCAGCAAGTAGTATACATTGTACATGTATAGCTTCTCGGTTCCTAAATTTAGTCTGCATGGCCCCCAGTTGACCCTGCCTCAGTGACCTAATTCCAGCTCATCTTTTGTCTCCTGAGTCCTTGGCTAACAGACTACTGGAGGTACATACAATGTACAAGTATAGCTAAGTATCATGCAGTGATAACTGCATCACGACATAATCATTGATTATAAAATGATTAATTCGATTTTGTTTAAACTCTATATATGATTTTTGTTAGCCATTGTCTCAGTGATCTAATTCTTGGTCGTCTGTTGTCTCCTTGGCTAACTCTTTTCGAGGTACATGTACAAGAAAATAGAAGTACACATGTAGTGATAATTGCATCAAGACATACGACGCAAGAAGCCATGGCAATTTTAAAATCATCAATTACAAAATGATAATTTGTTTTTGTTTAACTCTAAATGATTTTTGTTCGCAATTGTCTAACTTATCTAATTCCAGCTCGACTTTTGTCTCCTTGGCTAACACTGGGCACTTGACTACTCCAGGTACAGCTAAGTACCATGTAGTGATAATTGCATCTCGACATATGATGCAAGAAGCCATGACAATTTTATAATTATCGATTATGATTATAAAATGATTAATGAGATGATTTTGTTTTATCTCTACATCATTTTTGTTGGCCATTGTCACAGTGATATGATTCCTGATCATCTTTTGTCCATGTTTACACTAGCACTTGACTACTTGAGATACAGTACAGAAGAACAATGTAGTGATAAATGCCTCTCGGCATATGATGCAAGTAGTCATGTTTTTTTTTATCTCTACATGATTTTTGTTCGCAATTGTCTAACTTATCTAATTCCAGCTCAACTTTTGTCTTCTTGGCTAACACTGGGCCCTTGACTACTGGAGGTACATATAGTATAGCTAAGTATCATGCCGTGATAATTGCATCTCGATTACAAAATGATAATTTGTTTTTGTTTAACTCTAAATGATTTTTGTTCGCAATTGTCTAACTTATCTAATTCCAGCTCGACTTTTGTCTCCTTGGCTAACACTGGGCACTTGACTACTCCAGGTACAGCTAAGTACCATGTAGTGATAATTGCATCTCGACATATGATGCAAGAAGCCATGACAATTTTATAATTATCGATTATGATTATAAAATGATTAATGAGATGATTTTGTTTTATATCTACATCATTTTTGTTGGCCATTGTCACAGTGATATGATTCCTGATCATCTTTTGTCCATGTTTACACTAGCACTTGACTACTTGAGATACAGTACAGAAGAACAATGTAGTGATAAATGCCTCTCGGCATATGATGCAAGTAGTCATGTTTTTTTTTATCTCTACATGATTTTTGTTCGCAATTGTCTAACTTATCTAATTCCAGCTCAACTTTTGTCTTCTTGGCTAACACTGGGCCCTTGACTACTGGAGGTACATATAGTACAGCTAAGTATCATGCCGTGATAATTGCATCTCGACATATGATGCAAGTAGCCATGACAATTTAAAAATTATTGATCATAAAATGATGAATTCAGATTATTTTGAGATTATATCATTTTTGTCATTGTCTCTCAATGACCTAATTCCTACATTGTAGATGTCCTCTCTCTCTCTGCTAGCACTTTATGGCCCGGTCAGATATCAATGGATATCGGAAACGTATGCCCAACGAATAGACAATTTGCGAAATTAAATTATCCGGTGATGAAAGTCGTCTCCATTGCTTCATGTACAAAACATAGAACAACGTACATCACCGGACAAGGAACGGACAAGAAACGTATAGAACGGATGGAAGATTTAGCTCTCCGTTTGACATCCGTTGGCGCAATCGGTTGATATGTGACCGGGCTATTATGTACAACTGAGTCTGAGGGTTATGTACATATACATGTACATGTACTGTGTAGAAGTACCATGCAGTAATTGCATCGCGACATCCAATTGATGAAGAAAATAAAGTAGCCATGACAACCTTTAAATCACTGATAGTATCACATGAGATTATTTTGTGATTATATAATTTTTGTCATTGTCTAAATGACCTAATTCTTGGGTTGACTTTTGCCCCCTCTAGCGCTTGGCACTTCAGGTACAGTTTAACGTACCAGGCTTGCCAAGATTATTTTTAATTAAAGTTTGAAACCCCACACCAATTTTGTTTTCTCATTATATGTACCACATCAAAATGCGTTAAGAGAGTAAACCAGCTATGAACATCGCCCATTGATTGTGAAAAGATGACTTTGTGCTTGGCTATGAAGTTGTTATTTAACTTTAAATTAGCAACAAAATTAGCATAGAAGACAAAATAAGTTTACTATTTAATTTTAAGCAAGAAGATTCTTTTTTGTATCATTTCTATTGCATGGTTCAAACCAGTGTATACAGATACACTATTTAGAAATAACCTACAGGTACAGTAGTCAGGTTCTAAATTATGGTTAGCTTCATTTTGGCTTTGAATAGAATTCATAAACCACACACATCTGTCGGCATTCAAACAATTCTTTCCCAGAACCATCTCCCACTTTTATTCCCCTAATTTCTCTTCTTCATCTCTGTGTTTTTTCTCTCTCTCTTTCCAATCCAATACATTTGTTTTTTTGGTTTGTTTTTTTAATTAAAACATAAAAGAAACTGACTTGAAATAGTTCAAAAGATTGAAAATGAGCAAAGAAAATAGGCTTCAAACCTGAGACCTCCAGATTGCTAGACGGGTGCTCAACCATTGAGCCACAAATTAAGACCCATTTCGGGCATGCACAAATCACTACAACTCAAAGCTATTTCTCCTAGCCTCATGGGTACAGTACAGTAGGTACAAAAATACTACCAATCTGATACCCTACATGTAGCATTTCCCATTTCTTTTACCAAGGAGGTTCAATTTGCTTTTACCCTCATATTTCCCTAATTCAACTTCCTTTTCCAGACAATGTGAACGTTTACTTTCTCTTCTCACAATTTTCCACCTCACTTTTCCTCATTTCTCTCCTGCATTCCAATTCTCCCTCGTATTACTAAGCACCCCACTCCTTCTCTCCCTATTAAATCTAACACACTTTAAGAGTTTCAAATTATAAAACGCAACATGTCCAATTTACCAATTTGAAAAATTTGCAATTGAAGCTGCTAAAAACTTCAAGAGAAGATATGTGATACTATTATTCATCATTTCAAAAATATCCTTGATGTGTAATGACCAAAGATAAAAAATAAATACAATACATTATATTGATCATGATACCATGGCTGCCATAATTTAAAAACATCAAAACATGCGATAATTGCTTTTTGCAATGTCAATGGAACTGTTTGGTGATTGAAAGGCTGAATCAAAATTAATATGAGGAAAATAATCACAAAGTTTGAGATTCTATTGACTTCAAAAATATACCTTCATATGTAATGATGGAACTGGAAGGATGGCTCAATTTTACATCATACAATGTCTACCTTACATACATTTAAATTCTCAAACTGGCATTAATTGCTTTTTGTAATGCCAATGGAACTGCTCGTTTGGTCATTGACAGACTGAAATCAAAATCTATCCAGCTGGCACTGGGTCCTTTGTAGCAGCACCAACCGATTGGAAGTGCACGCCGCTCTTCAATAGATCACCCCTGGGCAGGCACGGGTAATCTCTATTGTGGTCCGTGGTGGCGAAGTGTGCCCCCCTCTCTCTCTTCCCCATCACAGATATATGAATGAGTGGGACTATTCTATTCACTTGACCTCCATGCTAGAATGACAGCATGCCGCTGCCGCTTAGCTTGTTTACTTTCTCTTTCAGACTGTGTTGTGTGTTGCGTGTGTATGCAAACCGAGTGAACTTACCGTTACGCATTCTACAATGTAATAGACATCACTCAGTGCTGTACTTGGTAATGTGTGCGTACACGTACATATCATGAGCACACAGCTGCAATCAATGTACATGTAGTGTAGAAGATTTTTGCTGATTGGTTTGAACGCATTTTCTTGCAAAAGTAATGAATGCAGATATCTTGCAAAAGTAAATTTATGGATTTGTTTTAGGGAAGCAAATTGTAACTACATGTATGGGCTACATGCTAATTAAAAATCGGATGATTTGACTACAATATAAAAACATCTGTATTTATTTAGAAAGACTAACTAATTTATGTAGAAAACATGATTTAACGTGCACCAATTTTGTGTGAAAACAAACTTAATAACTATCATGATCTTGTTGACATGTATACGTAACTTACTTAAATTTTAATTTTAAATACAAGTGCAAAGACATTTGGCTTGCATACATGTACATTTGCTATTTCCCAGCATTGGCAAGAGAGTAGATTTATATATATTTGTTGTATGTTTGTAAATATGTGGGTTTTTTCATGAAAATTAAATAATAAAGTGGCACTAAAGTATTATAAAAAGTCATTAGCAATGTCACAACATGTTTAACAAAATAATAATGTTGGCATTATAATCTGTATAATTTGAAACATAAATTATGTATGGTACATTATTCCCCATTTTGTCATTTTTCCCATCAACTCCCTCTAAACCAGTTCACAGCTGACTTGTAAGTTGTAGTCGTAGGCTGATATTTGATTCATTGACAAGAAATATTGGCCAGAAGATAACCCCCTAGCCAATTGACCCTATTGGGCTATGCTATGTATATAATGGCTTCTCCATAGAGCTAGATGTTACTCAATTTAAAGGGGTAGTTTAGTTTTGGTAGAGAGGGCGCTTCACATCACAATTTTTTTGTGAGATAATGACAAACTGAGTGTCGAATTTGAGAGAACATGCAATTTTAATGGCAGAATAAACTTTATTTGGTCAAAATCGGTCCAGAAACGGCTGAAATATCAATAAATATATTTGATCTTATAATTATTTGGGGCCCAAATAATTAGATGATTTTTTCAAATTTTTTTTTAAATGCTTACACTTTTTCAAAAATTTTCAAAAGTGTTTTTTAAATAGTTGTTGATGATCAATCTACTTAATCATTATTTCAATAGAACATCACATGCATTATTTTGTATGAAAAATGGTTGAAACCAATGCCTTTTTAGAAAGCGCCCTCTTGTGTTTTAATGGCTCTTTTTGAATGATAACATGCTTTTTACTTAGTCGTTTGTAATTTTGTATACCTTTCGAGCATGGCGGAGTGATAACTATTAGTTTATAATGTTACTGTCCAAGTTTGGTTACGAAAGTTCAGCCTTACCAAAACTAAACTACCCCTTTAACCATGGATTGTATGAACTGATGTGTACCAAGGAGGTACTAGTCTAGTACCTCCTTGTGTGTACACATGGTATACTTACAGAACTTCAGTCAGAAAATTTCTTCTTTATTCTCTACCTACTAGTCCAGCTGAATTGTAACTTTTAGCCTAATACTAGTATTTGATTCATTGACAATGAAACATTTGCCAGTAGATAACCCTCTAGTCTCTAGCCAATTTACCCTATTGGGACATGCTATGTGTAATGGCTTCACCATATAGAGCTAGATGTTACTCAATTTAACCATGGATTGTATGAACTGATGTAGAACTTCAGTCAGAAAATGTCTTCTTTATTTCCTACAGACCTGCTCGACCAGCTGACTTGTAACTTTTAGGCTGATACTACATGTAGTATGTGATTCATTGACAATGAAACATTGGCCAATAGATAACCTGCTAGCCAATTGACCCTATTGGGTTATGCTATGTGTAATGGCTTCTCCATTCAGCTGGAGGGTACTCACTTTAAAGGGAATCTTTAATAATGCTGACAATTTTGCTGTTACAGATTAATGCATAATTACTGGCACTTATAGTCATGTAAACTTTATATTGGGTATCACTCGTACCATACTGGAAATAATTAATGTTTTGGGGACCACTTTCATCCAATATACTGGCTACTGGTGGCTGCCATGTTTTCCAAAGGTACCATCATCTGATTGTGCACTAGTTAAACAATCAAGGGGGATGGCCCACATATTTGTGGTTTGGTAGTCCTACCATGGATCGTAGTACGATCCATGGTCCTACACTTCAGCAAGAAGATAACTAGTTATATGAAGTGTACAAGGAGAAAGAGCATAAAATTCTCTATTTTGTTTAGCCCTTTTTTGTTACTCTACCTGCATTCATTATTTTGTAATGATTTGCATTATTGCGTAGATCGCTATAATTTAGGAAAATCCTTAAATTAGCAACACATTGTCATATTTTCAAAACAGATTTTGGCATTGAAATTGCGGCAAAGTTACTTCATATTTGTATTACGTTTTAATAACTTAATACTTTCCATCCTTTTTACGTCATTACAAGGTAGACAAAATTAGGAGTTGCCAATTTGTTGAGGAAAATAATGATCAATTTGGCCTTGAAATAGCTCTCGTCCTTGATGGGTTAACAAAAGAGGGTTACATAACCACTGACATAGCAACAACAATGCCAACAGCAACAGCGGAAGTAACACGAATTATGCAAGTGCTTCAGAAACAGTGAGCAGAATTGCCAGGGTTTGGCTCCCCTTTAACTGATGTGTACATACATGTATCCAATACATACATTATGTCCAGTACAGTCTAATAGAAAATGTACTTGTTGAATAAGAAATTTACTTTACAAATGCAAAAAAAAGGGCAGAAAATTTTACTAAATTAGGTAGCCTGGCAATATGTAATAGGTAAATTTCTCTCTTATTTCTAGATGTCAGGAATCATGTAAAAATGCAGAAAAGCAAAAATGCCGGCGTTTGGCTCCCCTTCATGCTCTGATGCGTAGATACATACATGTACATGTGTGTATTTATGTCCAGTGTACAGTACATACTGCCTGTATTAGCAGTCTAATATGCTGATCAAGCACCCTGGAGGCTTCCCGAAGTTTTACATACATGACTTGGTTTATGTTCGCTAGGTCTACACCCATTTGGTCTAATATCTCATCAATTTAGTCTAAGTACTACATGATGCCTGGAACTTTTGACACCCAAGCCCTAAACCAATACCAAGGACGGAGTCCCACATATTTGTGGGTTGGTAGTCCTACACTTCAGCAAGAAGATAAAAAGTTATATGTATACAAGGAGAAAGAGCATAAATTTCTCTATTTTTAGAGCCCTATTTTGTTACTCTACCTGCTTTATTTATTTTTTAAGGATTTTTATTATTGCGCAGATGGTTATAATTTAGAAAAAACCTTAAATTGGCAACACATTGTGATATTTTAAAAACAGATTTTGGTGTTCAAATTGGCAAATTTGCGGCAAAGTCACTTCATATTTGTCTTAAATTGTAATTACTAAATATTTTCCACAATGGTCTATTTTGATGTCATTAAAAGGTCAAACAAAATTAGGAGTTGCCAAATTGTAGAGGAAAACAATGATCAATTTTGCCTTTAAATAGCTCTCGTCCTTGATGGGTTAAAACCATAACCAGGGCTCACAACTCGCACTGGCCCGCTGGCCCGGAGCCAGTGAAATTGCACTTTGGGCCAGCAAAAATGTATAAAAGTCATATTTTGGTGGCCCGATCAGGCAAGCAGATTTTCAACCCGACAATGACAAAAAGAGAAAAATCTTGTTTTCTTCCATGTCATGCTTTTTCTATAATCACAAGTTTGATCAGGAGAGAGAATAACAATTTTGAATAGTAAAATGTTTTCTCATGAAATACAATTTTGGGGTCAGTAAATTTTTCTTTCAGGCCACCAAAAAAGGGGAATACATTATTTCACTGGCCCGACCGGGCCACTGACAAAAGGAGCCCTGCCATAACCCTAACATTAATCCCTAATAATAATCCTACACATCTAAATTATGATTTTGCTAACTAGTATATTGGGAGAAGACAAAGATGGGTGAAGATAATGCTGTTAGGTAAACAAAAAATCCCGGCCCGTTCTCGGATCGTTAGAATTCTATATCGCTAACGAGATCTCGGATCGGATCGGATCTCGGAGAAAAAAAATATTGCAATTTGCTCTGAAAAAATGCAGCGTTGTAGACTCATCTTTCTTGTTTTATATGGCAAAAATATTAATAATAATGACGTTTCGAGGCATGTACATATCAATTTTTACGGAAAAATAATATTCAGATTATTCAGAGTTTCGCAAGAAAAGTATTTTTTCGATGGTTTGTTCGGCATCGCACCACACGTTTCACAGAAACTCAACCCGCCAATCGCGTGGAAAACCGCGCTTGTGAGCCACTGCCGGGCCACTGCCCTCAAAAATCGGCTATAAATTACCCTTTTAGGGAACCACACAATTCTGGTAATCTACTTACATGATAACATGGCATCTGAAAGCCGAACAGAATACAAAATAACCCCCCAAATCAAAGACAAAACTGCTGAATTATCGATATATTTCCAAAGAAAAAAATCGGATTACGGACGGCTAGGCCTCGAGAGAACTCCAATGAGTTAGCTAGCTATAGCTAGCTTGCATGCACATGCAACAAGTTATTAGGCGTTAATTTGGTCGTATTACTTTGCGTGTGTTATGGTGAACATTTTTTCTTACGCGAGATCCATCCGCCGAAAATTGGGGAATTCCCGGCGGCGGATCTATATCTGCACACGCAATTATACAAGCAAACGGGAGCGGTGTAGTAATTTTTTATCGATATTTTGCGCAATTGTTTTCATTGTTTAGGGGCATATTTTTGTTTCCGCCCAGCTATCAAACGCCAAGAAATCATGTAAGTAGAATATCAGAACATTTTTAAATGTGCAAATGACAATAAAACGTATTCAGAGCCACATTTTGAATGCACTGGCTTATTAGCTCGATCATACAGACATCCAACAGACGTCTCCCCTCGAGTATCGGCGTAACTTTGATTGCACATCCGTCCACAACATCGTTCAAATGACTAGCAATTTCGCGCATCCTGTTCAATTTTCGACTGCAAAACGAACTGACGAACCATGAATTTCTCCAAAATAACCACTCATAAAGTAAACAATATTGATTTCCCCATTTCTTATTTAAATTACACTACTTAATGGACTGTCAAACATACACATGTTCAATTATCACTGGAGAAAATGGGTCGGCAAAATCTTCCGATATTTTCTACCGAGAAAAAATATTTCTCGGATCCGTCTCGGAATCGGCTCGGAAGCCATTACCGCCGGGATCTCGGATCGGATCCGGATCGGATAACAGCATTAGGTGAAGACCTAGTGATAGGTTATCCATGACTTGTCTTTTCTTTTCGTCAGCTGCTTGACATGTTAACACATCACTTTCAAGCTACATGGCAGTTTTGAAAATCTGCTTCACTTTTGGTCCTAGAAAAACATCAAAAACTTATAAATGCACATTATAAATATAAAGGGCACATTATTTTGCGTAATAACTAAATAGACCTGTAAGCTAGCACAAAACCTGTATGATTGCAGTCATGTCCTTACAGTCATGTAACTCTATTGAATCAATGTCAATGTAACTAGTGTATTGTCCCACATACTTATTTCCATGTGAGTTATTGGTATGTTATTAGGTGTCGATTTCGGGAGTATTTCCCTCCCGGGACTCGCGATAATTTTTCGGGCGAGTCACGAGTACCCGAAATTTACCCATTTGTTGATTTCGCTATCGGCATGTCACGGCGCTGAGTGCATGAACACAAAAAGGACAGAAAAGAAAATGGGAGTGGGCAGATAACTCGGGCGTTCAAAGAGGGAAAAATTAAAGAAAAGAAAACGGGGACTTTTGCTTTTTTTTCGGGATATCGAGAATCGATTTTTGCGCCCGGGACTCGACATTTTTCGGCGGGACCCGGGTACCCGTGACTCGTCAACAGCACTCTATGTTATATGAATCAAATCCAGATGTTAGGTTTGATAAGGGATTCTTGATTGGGTTCATATTCTTTTCATTCACAGATGACCTATCGCACATTCTTTCCACTGTCGGAAATGAAATAAGTATAACAATTCATTTGGGCAATGTGTAAAATTGGGGAACTTTCACCCAGTACAGTAAATCAATACATTCACATTGGCACTAGAAATTAATTTTGCCAATGTGTAACAATTGTAGAATGTTCACTCTTAAATCAATATATCTGCACCATACTGCATGAAATCAATGCATTCACGTTGGCACTACAATATTTAACAAGTAATTTTGGCAATGTGTAACAAAATATAGAATTTTCACCCCTACAGTAAATCAATTAACTGCACCATACTGCCTGAAATTAAAACAATACATTTCCAATTTTTGTGACAATTTCAAATTCATAACTTAGGAAATGTAACAATTTCCACATATCTCCTTTTTCTCTCTCAATATTTCACTGTAAACGTAACCTTTTAATTTCTCAATATTTCACTGTTAATGTAACCTTTTAATTTGTCGGTTTTTCAATTTTCAAAGTATAAATCTGGTAAATGTGAATATTACAGAAAAGTTCGCATTTATAGTCCATTACTCAATTTCAATTTCACAAAGTGGGTATTATTTAGAAGACACCTGGCAGTCAGACACACAATATATTTTATGCATTCTTACACATAGTTTCTTTCGAAGACTTTCTAAGCTTGAGCTGTTAATGGCTTCATGCCAAATCATATCAATGTGTAAATCACTGACTGAGTAATAAAAATGCCTAGAAACTGAATATAATGAAAGGAAGACAAGTCTGTATTTGGCAAGCTGACAATTAGAGAAAATATCAAGTTATTGAATGTGGCTTTCAGTTCTAGGAAGTAAATTGAAAGAACATGTATTTACACTATCCCCTCCTTTCCCATTTACCCACAGTCCCACACAAACATGCAAATACACTATTACACTCTCAAATCCATCAACATACAAATAAACATACAATTATATAGAAACACTTAAATATGATGCTAACTCTTCATAAATCCAAGCTGTAACAGGTTTAAAGGGATCTACTGTACGTAGTAACATTGTCCAAATCCTCAAAACTTACTTGGATCTTTAGCGGTGAACGTATTTGTATAATTAGCAATAGAAGCATGGGACAGGTTTCATTTTTTTGATTTTCCCTTTCGTGAAAAAAGATATTTACGATCAAAGTGTTCAGATTTTTAACTATCCACTGGATATTCAGAAACGTGTACAAAGTTAGTGCAATGAATAGTGAATATATCACTTTGCATTTTCGCTCTTTACTCGGCCATATATACATGTAACATCCATTTAAAGTGAAATTTACACACATTACTCAGTTGACATAATCAGATCACAACAATACACATTGTATCAACCGAGTATCAACCATTCATCACTTGTTGCACATGCCAACAAAGTTACTAGATCCCTTCAAACTGAAAAATCTTTGTATACTGTATAAAGTTAAGTGCCCACCCCCCCCCCCCCCCCCCCCCCCCCCATTGTCAAGAAGAGATAGTTAAACAGATGCCGAGTATCCATGGAATTTCATGTAAATATTGCAGTACTTATGAACAGTTTACACAATCAGTTTGGCACAAGTTGTTCATTTTGTATAAATTCTATCTGAAAGAAATTAGTTGGATAACAAAACACAAGTGCAAGAACTAGCAAACAAATGTTGTGCAGCAAGTAACGTTCAAGTCAAATTAACAGTACAAGGCTAAATGTAGAGGGTAATTATGTAGCAACAAACAAAACTAAAACATTTCATTTTGACAGAAAAAAAGACATTTTATCTAAAAAATGCACCTTATGTTGAAATTCTGGGTTAAAAGTGCAAAAATATTAAGATAATGTTTCATAGTTCTCGAAAAAAATCCATGTTTCATACAGATGCAGGCCTGCAGTATCAGAGTATGCATCAAAAGAAACATTCCACCGTAAGGTTTGTAATTCTATACATAAATCAATAGATTTACTGCAGTAATTTCTGGTAATTCGAAAAGTTTATTTTTGTAGTTTATAGTTCTGCATTAAACTAAGGGGACCACCACGCAAAGAACAACACATAATTTTATGTTTTGGTACCGTTTTGTGATATAACCACGCGTACAGTATGATATCAAATAGATACCCAACATTTTGCAAAGGGTTGTGTAATTCATAAACAATGCAATTAATTACCACCACTTACGGAACCATTATTATTTCATGGTTCCGTACGTGCCAAACATTTGCGAGTGCGCCAATTCTATTCACGTGTACGTTTGGAGACAATAGAATCCCGGACGATTCGTTCGCTCTGGACAAAGGTAGTCTTCGTACATGCAGACCCATGAACGCATGCTTTAGAATGGTGATGCGTTTTCCAATTATCATTTTTTTTCTGGAAACATATTTTTCTGAACTTGATGATGGAATGGACTACTAAAGATGTTACCTTTCATTTATAAGAATATCATGTTTGGTTGGTGGTACCCTTTAAGCTACATAATGACAAAAAATACTATCCTAGTCTGTAGTGTTGTGATAGATTCAACGCTTGTTCTCAGTATAAAGGATATTGAAAAGGATAAGATGCGTGCAATGCAAACAATACAAAGTCCTTATCGCCAAATATGCTTAAAATAGTAATAATACGCTCCAACCATTGGACCGACATGCACAGCTGTTTTAAACATACACGTCTGTACATGCTGATATGTAACCGAGTATAATACTGCACAATATTATATATATGCAATTTAAATGTGTTACATGTAACTCCTTTAGGACTGATTGATTTTGCTATAACATGTATTCTCCATAGACCCTAGCCTGAGTATTTTGGGCCCAGTCCTGAATGGGTTAACATGTGTGATTGCTTTTTATAAACTTTTTCCTGGCAAGACAAGAATTTTAACTGGCCCTGGACGTGGCCCTGGACCTGGCCCTTGCCCAAGACTCTTCTGGACCAGTCCTGAAAGGGTTATGATTGAATATAAAATCACATTAGCAGAAATGATGAGCTAGTTGTGTATGTACATGTAGTTGGTTTAGTTGGATGGTTCGTTTTATGACTTGTATAATTTAACTAAAGACTGTTAGGGTTTAGTGGTTCTTGTAAATTCTCAATCACTCACTAAATCTTTACACCAAAATCTAGGCTATATTTCTTGGATGCTCAAGGTCAGAAGAGATTGATAAATTCATGATTGATTGAATACATGTATTGTACACACAATGGTGTTAATTAAACGAGGGAGGGGTACAGGGGCTTGTGCCCCTCTCCCCCACCACAATCATATATGAAAAAACTAAGCCTGAGTCATGTCGGAATTTTTTTGTTCCGGAATCCGCCGGTGTTGTGCCGGTCGGAATCCGGTGTTCCGATAAAAAAAAATCTGCCAATGAATGATACGGAACGAACACGCACTGCCATGGTCTGCCATGGTTTCGGCAGCGCAGGCATGCAGGCCCCGCGCTGCGAGACAGGCCAACTCAACTGCCTTGACTTTGCAAGCAAGTTGCACTCTTAAAAAGTGCCGAGAAGGAACGAAAATGTCTCTTATTTTACTTACATGTTTGTATGGCTTTTAAAATAAATACGAGAACAATTACCTGCAAAAACAGCAGCAACAAAAATGCGCTGATTATATCTCGAACATTTTCTAACTCGCTCGAAACTACATGAACTGAAGCTAATACAACGACACGAATAAGTCAACACTAACTTATACTTTGCGTGCAGGCTATAGGGTCTATTTTCCTATGCGAGATCCATCCGCTGGGGATTTCCCCAATTCCCGGCGGATCGATCTCGCGCAAGAAAATAGACCCATAACCTGCACACAAAGTATACAAGTGATATGGCGGGCTGTGTCGGAGCATTATTAGTACCGATATCGATAGAGGGCGGACTCGATGTCAACGTTTGAGAAACGTTTTGATGACATATATGGTACGGCGCAGCTAGCTAGCTCTGACTGATAGCGCTAGCAGCTGCATGACTGTGCGGGGCGCGCCGGGGTAGCTAGCCTAGTCGATCGTTAGATCGGCTTTCATATAAACGCAGCGAATTTCTTGTCGTTGTAAGTTGCATTCGACATCGTCTTTCTTGTGCTTTTTTGTCATTTGTTTTCTTCTGTTAGTTTTCTACTACAAAATATGAATTTTTGAGGAAAAAGAGGTTTTCCGTGATTTTCATCGGAATACCGGAATGGAGAAAACATTACCGGAACACGCACACACCGGACGGATTCCGGTATTCCGTCCGTTCCGACCCAGGCTTAGAAAAAACAATAAAAACATAAGGGCAAAACTTAATAAATACAAAGAGCGTATGACCCCCTTCCCCTCCCCCCCTCCCCCCCCCCCTCCCCCCCTCCCCCCCCCCCCCCCCACCAACAAAATAAATATTAATATTAATAAATAAATAAATAAATTTTTACAAAAAATATAAATAAATTGATAAATAAATAAATGAATAAATAAATAAATAAGTAAGTAAATAAATAGATAAATTAAAAAAAATAAAAAACAGTCAGACTACGCTATGAGTATGTACACACTGTAAACGTTGTTACTTTCGCGTGATTAATATTTCCCGCTAAGCGACACAGAAACAAATTCGCAGATTTTTATCTTTGCAGCCGAGCAAGTGTTCACACGCAAAATAATTCGCGGATGCCGACATCAGCGCGAAATCCGCTAAAATTAATGCATCGCGAACATTACCACTATTTTATTCTGGTATATCATGCATTCTCAGGACCAGTACTAAATGGATTACAATGGTCAGCCACTTGAGGTGAAGCCCAGTTGTTAACCCATGCTCAATGAAAAATATATTTATGTTCATTCATGCATACGGAAATATAGAATCAAATTACAAAAGATACATTACATATTTAGTATATTAAATGTTACCAATCCCTCTGTGATCACTAAAAACAAACATAACATGCGTTGACCTTTTGTTAACAAATCATATTAGCAGGTGCATATCTGTACAATTCCTATCACAATGTGCATCGTTTAGACTACGAAAATTACCCTTACAAAAAACCCTTCCAAGATTTTTTTTTAAAACCTAGGCTCTACATGTACCTAACTCAAAATTGCCTAGATAATTGCTGTATAATACTTTGGATAATTTTGTAAACAAAATTCCAAGTTGTGCACATCGTAACACGCATTTAAAAATTAAAAACATCTTTTACTTTCTTCAGGGGTTACAAATTATATAAAACTCTGAAAAATCCATGTCACTTCCAACTTGTATAATTTTAGCAGTAGCACGTTGTCAAAGTTGTAATTATCACTGCTTGTCTAAAATACACATTACAAGTTACATCTTTAGTTACAAGTGGGTTATGTCATTGTAAAATATACTGTTAACATGAAGTTAACAATTTCATTAGCGCGAATTCTACATATTTCATGCAACATGCCGGTTAATAAACGAAAACTACAATTACATCCGACTTTAACATTGTCGTACAACTACAAGTTACAACACATGCCTGATTAGTTTATCATGTGTTGAAATAAATGATGATTTCTTGTTTAAATTTGTTATTGAATCATGCTGCATCGAACATCAATACGAGCTAGATTATATATATGGAATGGTACCTGTATTGTGTAAAGAAATGGTAGTTCAAATTAACGAATCAACAACGTCATACTCATAACTGCCGATAGGGAAATTAAACTCCATACTTTTCAATGAAAATCATAGTTATAAAGGGGACAGTCAAGAGTGTTATTTTCCAGGGAAATTCATTACATGATTTTAAAGTTTTTAAACTAAAGCTTACCCAACTGAAAGGGCACTGACTAGTGCTATACTGCCGCTTGAGTAGGCTCCAGTGTATTCTCTGCAGTGATAAATTCGGCGGGTTTGTTGACAGTATTATCCCACTAGCTTTTCACACAATCTATCTCGCACTGGCCACCATTCATTCGCCGTGCATTACAAAGAAGCTTTACCCGTCAAATTGACTTGCCTGTCCTTCTCGGCTTATTCCCGTAAGGTTACATGTCTGCGACGAAAAATCCGGGGTTCTGTGGCTACAAAAACCACCAAACTCCCAGGTTGTACACATCAAAATCACACCAATGGTCCACATAAATCTGGTGAAAATTGAGTTCTGTAAAATGATAATAAACCGATTTTTAATACGATGAGTAAGCTTTCGCCGTTGGTGCACTGGAGATCGCCATTACGGTTGCGCACAACTACTTAATTTGGGTATCTCAGCGAGACGATGATTTACATAATAAATCAACGATGCCCTCATAAGTTCTACGCGGTCGCTGGCCCATTGACCGTCGGCCGCTGATTACAGTCCCTAATTGCCTAATTACCTAAGTAATGTTACTTAATTTGTTAATTTCAGTATATAAATACTCATAATTTACACTCGAGAAATTATGCAATACTTGGGAAGTGGTGTATTTATTGTACGGGGATATTCTTAGATTTGAGGACATCTAACAACTCTATAATGGGACATTAGTGGACATTAATGTGTTGAAAAAAATAATCTTTATATATTTTATATATTTTTAAAATATTTTTTTGGAAGTTTATCATCATCATTAGACATTGTGTAATAAGCAATGTAATTATGTTTTTTTTTAATAATTATTTATGTTTACTTTTTGTTTGCATTTTTTCGCGGGGGGGGGGGGGGGGGGGGGGGGTGTTAGGGAACAAAGTGACTGAATATGAGGGTGTAACCCGGGTTACCTCTCACTCCCGTCAACTCTTTAGAATGGTGGCTGAAAGAGCGTTTATCACAAATGAAAGTTGTTTCATTGAAAATATAGCCATTATCATTATCATGTTTGAATTCTGTTTGGGGGATCTGCAGTCACGCAAGTGCAAATTTATGTCATATTTGGCGTCATATTTGGGCAATGAGCAAACTTGTTTCGTTTTCGAACTGGCTGCCCCCCCCCCCCCCCCCCCTCCCCCCCCCCCCCCCCCCCAAAAAAAAATAAATAGATAAAAATAAAAATAATAATAATAATAATAATACATTAATTAATTAATTTAACAAAATATGAATGTTCATTACAGCACCAATGCTGGTATAAGTAAATGTTAAAGGTACACTTGAGTATTGATACTTCCCGAAATGCCCCTTGACACTGAATTGGTTGGTTTTAATTCCATTTGAAAGTTCCTTGAATAAAACATGTAAAATCAGAATCATTCCCTTTCAAATGCTCTCATAGTTTAAAGGGGTAGTACAGTTTTGGTAAGGCTGAATTTAGTAACCAAACCTGAACAGTAACATTATAAACTAATAGTTATAACTCCACCATGCTCGAAAGGTATACAAAATTATAAACGACTAAGTAAAAAGCCCATTATCATTCAAAAAGAGCCATTAAAACACAAGATTCTCTCTCTAAAAAGGCATTGGTTTTAACCATTTTTCATACAAATGATGCATGTGATGTTTTATGTACAATGTTCAATGTTCAATTTTATTTCATTTTCAACAAGAAGGTACATATATTTACAATGAATAAGTCACAACAACATTTGTGAAAGTATATATAAACAATAAATTATAAACATTGGCAACATTTATGTTGATATAATTATTAATTAAAATACAATGAATTTAAGATACAACGAAATTTTTACATTTTTAAATATCAAATTTGAGATTTAGAAATAATCATGTTATAAAAGTGGAATCAGAAAGTAAATGAATGTTGCTGTATGTTTAAATTTCAAGTGAAAATGGAGGGATCCACTAAAAAGCATGGCTTGTAGAATGTGGAATCCCTCAAAATTAATGTTTTACAAAGTAATGAAAGTATCAAATACGGAAAAATTATGAATAATACAAAAATAAAAAATAAAAAAATAAAAAAAACAAGATAGCAAATATACAGTGTATTATTACAAAAAATGTAATTATTAAAAATGTAATTATTACAAACTGTTTGATAAGGATTCAAAATAGTGTTGTGCCTACGGAGACTACTGAAGAGAACATGACAAAAGACGCAGTGTGGAAGCATACTTGGACAAGATGATGCTGTACAAAAGATAATGAAAATATAGAAAATATGAATGGATTGAGAAAGTATGGAATGAGAAGGTATATGGACCTGCAAGACTAAAAGAAAAGAAAATAAAGAAAATTATTGTAATCATGATTAAATAGAGAGATCATCAACAACTATTTAAAAAACGCTTTTGAACATTTTTGAAAAAGTGTATGCAATTTTTTATTTTTTTTAAAAATTCATCTAATTATTTGGGCCCCAAATAGTTATAAGATCAGATATATTTATTGATATTTCAGCCGTTTCTGGACCGATTTTGACCAAATAAAGTTTATTCTGCCATTAAAATTGCATGTTCTCTCAAATTCGACACTCAGTTTTGCATTACCTCACAAACAAATTGTGATGTGGAGCGCCCTCTCTACCAAAACTAAACTACCCCTTTAACATTTTGATTTCAATATATTTATTCATAAGTCTACCGGCCGGGGGACATTTTGACTTTTTAGAAAAATACAAAAAAATGCTTATAGACTTATAATCTAAATAGGTTTTTAAATAGTTGTTGATGATATCTCTATCGAATCATTGTTTTAACAAAACATTAATGCATAATTTTGTATGAAAATATGGCTAAAACCAATGAGTTTTTAGAGAGCGCCCTCTTGAGTTGTAACAGCTCTTTAATGATAACGGGGTTTTTACTAGTCGTTATAACTAGAGTTATAACTATTAGTTTGATGCAGGTTTTGGTTACTAAAGTCAAGTTTGACCAATACTTAACTATCCCTTTAAAGGGACTAAGTAACATTGTCCAAATCCTCAAAATAAAATTGTAATTCTAGCGGTTCCTTTATACCTTGTTGTATTCGTATTAACAATAAAATCATGGGACAGCTTTCGGTTTTTCAAATTTCCCTTTCATTACAAACATATGTATGATTGAAGTATTTAGATAAGAAAATCTCCGGGCGAGATTTTCATCCCTGTACAAAGTGAATGCAGTGAGTTGGTGAATATCACCCAATATCACTTTGCATTTTCGCTCATTACTTGGCCATACATTGTCCATTTGACCTGAAATTTTCACACAATACCCTGAGGACATATGAGATAACAACAGTATACATTGCATCAACCATTCATCAGTTTTTGCACATCTCAACAAAGTTACTAGATCCCTTTAAAGGGGTAGTTTAGTTTTGGTAGAGAGGGCGCTGCAGATCACAATTTTTTTGTGAGATAATGAAAAACTGAGTGTCGAATTTGAGAGAACATGCAATTTTAATGGCAGAATAAACTTTATTTGGTCAAAATCGACCCAGAAACGGCTGAAATATCAATAAATATATCTGATCTTATAATTATTTGGGGCCCAAATAATTAGATGATTTTTAGAAAAAAATAAAAAAATGCTTGCACTTTTTCAAAAATTTTCAAAAGCGTTTTTTAAATAGTTGTTGATGATCTCGCTATTTAATCATTATATCAATAAAACATCACATGCATAATTTTGTATGAAAAATTGTTGAAACCAATGCCTTTTTAAAAAGCGCCCTCTTGTGTTTCAATGGCTCTTTTTGAATGATAACCGGCTTTTTACTTAGTCGTTTGTAATTTTGTATACCTTTCGAGCATGGTGGAGTTATAACTATTAGTTTATAATGTTACTGTGCAGGTTTTGGCTACTTAAGTTCAGCCTTACCAAAACTAAACTACCCCTTTAAGGATGCCCATGTGAGAAAAAATATGTATTATCATGATATAATAAACATAACCTCCTAAATTAAATTTTAAATGATTGTGCTCAAACTTACATCCAACTTAACTTACCCATATCATAACTTTTAATGCAGGTTTGATCAAATATTATATATTTCCTTTTTTCTGGCTTTATAGGCTCTCATTATCCGCAGTAAAGATAATAATACATTTTTAATTAATGAAAATGAGCAAATAATAGTCAGAAGCTATATAAAACCGGGTTTTCTTTGCTCATTTTCAAACTTTTTAGTTTGATTCAAAAGACATTTTGGCAGATGAGAAATTGGATATAACACCCCAAAAAACAATAACTGTTCAAATTTGAATCATGATTCACTGATAAATACAAAATAGTTTGGCTGTTTACGATCTGCACTTCATTTGAAATCAAATTCATTTCTGAATCAATTTCACTCGCAGACAGACTTTTTCCCCACTTGAAAATGCTTTTAGTGCACCTGGCGTAGCATGTTGTTTGATCATCTTGATGAGGATTGGGATAATGATGTTGAAGATGGTGATGATGATGGTGATGGTTATGTTATGCTGTTGCTGCTGCTGCTGCTGCTGCTGCTGCTGCTTCTGCTGCTTCTGCTGATGTTGATGATGACGACGAAGACGACGATAATTATGATGATGATGACCCTGATCGGATGATCGGATGATGATGCTGACGATGACGATGACGATGATGACCATGATGATGATGATCGTCATCATGATCATGATCGGATGATGATGCTGACGATGATGACGACGATGATGTTGATGATGATGATGATGATGTTGATGATGATGAAAATGATGGATAATGACGACAATGACGATGTTATAATGATGCTGCTGATGGTGATGGGGATGACGGTGTTAAAGATAAGGAGAATTGTTGGGGGGGGGGGGGAAGAATGGATGATGATGGTGGTGGTAGTGGTGGAAGTGATGATTATGATTTATAGTTTGGTTCGAAAGCAATGTTAGCGGTTAAGAAATTGAATAAAACACACAATAACTGTTCGAATTTGAATCTTGATTCACTCATATTCATGTTGGCTGTTTACGATCTGCGTTTCATTTGCATATTCATTTCTGAATCAATTTCACTCGCCGACAAACTTCTGTCCCTACTTTAAAATGATTTTAGTGCACCTGGCGTAGCATGTTTATTCATCTTGATGATGATTAGGTTAATGATGATGAAGATGGTAATGGTGATGGTGATGCTGTTGCTGCTGTTGTTACTTTTTGCTGATGTTGATGATGATTAGGATAATGATGATGAAGATGGTGATGGTGATGGTGACGCTGTTGTTGCTGCTGCTGCTGATGTTGATGATGACGACGACGATGATGATGATTAGGATAATGATCAGATGATGACGATGATGACGATGACGATGATGATGATGATGATGGATAAGGACAATGATGATGTAATAATAATGCTGCTAATGAAAATGATGCTGAAGGTGATGATGATGTCAAAGATGAGGAGAATTTTGGACATCCTCATCCTCATCAACATCATCATCATCACTATATTCTTTCAATGTTGAATTTCTATTTGTACAAAATATATATTTGTACTTATTTGTTTATGTATCTATGTTTTGAATATTATGTTTAAGGGCCTGTGCGAAAAACAGTACTCCGATCACTGACAGAGCTACCCTACTGAAATAAAACGAACAAATAAATAAATAAATGAGGTCGATGATGACGATGATGACGATGATGACGATGATGATGATGATGATGATAATGATGGATAATGACAATGATGATGTAATAATAATGCTGCTAATGAAAATGATGCTGAAGGTGATGATGATGTCAAAGATGAGGAGAATTGTGGTGGGAAGAATAGATGATGGTGGTATAGTGGTGGAAGTGATGATTATGATGATAATACTGCTGCTGCTGCTGCTGCTGCTGCTGTTGCTGCTGCTGCTGCTGCTGCTGCTGCTGCTGATGATGATGATGAAACAGAATTGAAAGGATGATGTTGAAAATTTTCCTGAAGACGATGTTGGTGGTCGTGGTGATGAGGATGATGATGATTATGTTGATGATGATAAAGAAATTGGTTATATAGCGGTGGTGGTGGTGTTGGTGGTGGTGGTGGTGGTGATGATGGTGATTATGATGACAGCGACGACCAAGACGATGAGGATGATAATGATGTTGAAGATGAGTATGATAATTATGATGATGATGATAATGATGATGATTACGACGATGATGATGATAGTTATGATGTTGATGAGGAGAACTATTTGATGATGAACATGTGGTGATGGTGATGATGATGATGACGACAACGACGACGAAGAGGATGATGATGATGTTGAAGATGAGGATAATAATGATGATGATGATGATGATGATAGTGATGGTTATGATGACGACGACGATGACGATGATTATGATAATGATGATAGTGATGGTTATGATGACGACGAAGATGACGATGATGATGATGATGATGATGATGATGAGGAGGCGGAGGAGGAGTAGGAGGATAATTATGACGATGAAGATGATGATGATGATGACGATGGTGATGACGATGATGATGATGATGATGATGATGATGATGATGATGATGATGATGATGATGATGATGATGATGATGATGATGATGATGATTATGAGGAGGAGGAGGAGGAGCATTATGATGATGATGATTATGATGGTGTGGGGGTTGTGGTCATGATGATGATAGTGATGGTGAGGATTATGATGTGATCGTCACACAAACACGAAGGATAATGATGCGCGAGGGATAACTGATGTGATGCAGCTCTTTTACGGGAAGCCCTTTTTTCTTTGCTCGTTTATTTTATATTATATATTTTTGTTCAGTTTCCCGATTTTGTTTGAAATAATTTATAAACACAAATGATGATGATTATTTTGGTGATCCCTCGCACATATCGCTCAGTTTGTTTCTGTCCTTCGGGTTTGTGTCAGGTTTATAATAGCTCTAACTATCACGGGAATTGAAAAGCATTTCAGGGGCGATTCAAATCATCACAAGCGCTCTCTAGATCAGTCGGTATAGCGACGGTCTAGAACACGTCTCAGGTTTGAATCCCGCGGAAGCCCTATTTAATTTGCTTAAATTTTAATTTATATTTTACATTTCAGGTCTGTTTCACTATGATTGTAATGTTTTTGTTTGTTTAATGCGTTTAAAATGCATTTTAATACTTATTTTGTTAGTTGGTATCATTGTTATAATATAGTACATGGGGGGAAATGATAAAAACTTCGATAGGGAATTAGGGAAACAGCCTATTTCAACATTGGGGCAGTAATTTGGAATGAACTTCCATGCGACTTAAAATGTGCAATGTCACAATATAGATTTCGTAAACTATATATATATAAGAAATATCTAATGCATATTTAATTGATGTTCCACCAAAAACGTATGAATATTGTGTATATACATGTTTTTGTTTTTATTGTTTCTAGTTGTTCACATGATCTCTTGTTAGAAGGGCTATTTTGACTAGTTCTTTTTACCAAATGATGAGTAATTGTTTAAATATTTTATACATAATATGATTTTGTTTAATATGTAAATAAATCCATTCAATTCAATGCAATTAATTTAATTTCAATTCAACTTAGTTCAATTCAATTATATTCAGTTCAATGCAATTATATTAAATTAAATTAAAATGCAATAATAGGCTTATGTAACAGTAATGTTTGATGGTTAACCATTTTTTCGGCATAATGTCATTTAGAAGTGCATTACTAGAATTGTGGTTGGACCGTAGATTTCTATATAATTATCATAATGCAAATCTATAGGTTGGACATTTAGTACATAGAGAACAAGGGGAAAAGGCATAATGATCGAATAAATTGATATAATAGTAATCAATGTGTAGGTAATGTTCAATGGCTGACTTATCCGGATTTTGAGCGATTTCCGCTCAACAATTAAGAGCTGAGAAAACATTGACAGAAAACTCATGTTCGAGTGTATGTTTGGGTATGAAAGGACCTTTATGTCAAAATCGACATAAGCCCTTATTGTAAATTTATAACGAACGGTGTTTTCCCCATCAGCTACATGATATGAAATGTAAATAAAACATTTCATTGCAATCTGTATGTATACTTTTAGCCCGTCAGACGGCGTCAAACGGCGTAAGTCAGAACGGGTTAGGAAAAAAGGGAGGAAGCACAACAGCGAGTGATAACATTAACAAAATGCACCCCCCCCCCCCCCCCCCCCCCCCCCCACTACCACCATAAAACCACACACCAAACCTTTATTAGATGGATATTAACTACTGTATGCCTACTATATCGCATATAATATAACAACCGATTAGGTGTTTAACGATCTCTAAGTTAGACAGTTGCTACCACAAAGAGCATTTTAAAATTTGACATTAATTGCCCTTCATAGGCGGACACCCATGCTTGGGAGAGGAAGTGTGTATGGCATTGACGTTTGTTACGTCTTTATCTGCGTCATAATCTCGCATTTTACGGGTGAACATCGCGTCAAACACTCAGAATGAATGTTGTGGAATCCTACAATAGTTTTATTGGGATTGACTCAAAATTACGTTTACAGAAGATTTGTAAACGGAGGCGTAAGGGGATATGGGGTATAACCCCCCCCCCCCCCGAAATAATAGTGATTGCACTGGCTATACACATGTGGGGGGGGGGGGGGGGGGGCTTGCATGGGGAGTGGGCTGCAGCCCCACAATTAAAATTAGAATATGGTATAATTACTTTAAATGATCGATATTCGATTTTCATGAAATTATTTTTGCATAGTTGTCATGTGTTTTAACGCTCTAAAACTTGTTGTCATGCATACAATTCCGAAATGGCCCCACTTTGTACAGCCACCCCCCCCCCCCCCTAAACAATTTTGTTTGGCTCATTATACAATGCCGAAAGGGGCAGGATAGCGAGGGCAGGATGGGGGTATGGGGTGTGGGGTGTGTGTGTGTGTGTGGGGGGGGGGGGGGGGGGCTGGGGGGGGGGGGGGGGGGGGGTAAAGTCTATTAGAGGTAGCCAGCCCCCCCCCCCCCCGGACACACCCTAAAGTTCATGTTAGAGGGCTAAATCTAACACTAATATACTACCCCGAACCCCTTCCTCAGTGGCGTATCTACGGGGAGCACAGGGAAGGGGAAGGGGGGGGGGGGGGGGGCACGTGTCCCCCAATCATTTTACAAAACAATTAAACAAACTTAGGGTAAAGACTGGGTGGAAAAAACATAAATAAAAAGAGCGCGCCCCGACCCCCTCCCCCCCCCCCCCCCCCCCCCCTACACACACAAACACACCATCCTTGGTCATTTGGAACAAACTACTGCACTGCCACCCTATACCCACATAATTCAACATTATTTTCGGCGGGAATGTGCAATATTATTTGCTCATCAAAGAGCTTTTATTTGATGTACGATCACGGCTATGGGGCTATGGCATAGAACCGCGATCTCACTTAAATGTCAATTTGTTGAGGGAGAGAAAAATAGGGCAAATAAGTAAAAGGATTATCATCCTGCTGTATTTCATGGAGAGTAAGTTAGTCATGTCAGAGAATTGCACACTGTCTTTGATCGATTCCTGGGCTGGAATAAGCATGGCAGATTGGAGACCTACAAAATGTATTATACACATCATGATTTCTGGCAGGCATAATATGTATAGCCTATTTTGGACTGTATCATACATAATTTAAATCTAGATATGATATTATTGGAAGAAATAATATGTGTATAGGCCTCCCATAGCCTCTCATATTATTACATGGGCCCCAAGGAGAATCATTTTTCTATAGATTCGGTATGATACTGTTGATAATGATTCCCATGGACGAAGGGGCTCATTTTGCCCGGAGCCGGTTAATGTTTTCTGCCACTGCCCGAATATCATCCTTCCAGATTTTACCTGATAAGCAAGGAACACAAAAATAATATTCATATCAACCGAAAAAAACAAACCCAACAAACATACATACACACACACGAACAAACAAACAAACGAATCAACAAACAAACTAACAAGCAAACATACATACCATCGAACAAACAAACGAAGCAACAAACAAACACACGAACACATGAACAAGCAAACACACATACATACACAAAAACGAACAGAGAAACAAGCATACAAACAAACAATAGAAACAAAAAACAAAAAACAAACGAACTAACAAGCAAACTAACTAAACACACAACCGAACAACAAATAAAGAAAGAAAATAAAGACAAATAGAAACAAGCAAAACGCACGAACAAACGAAAGAACAAAAAAACACGCACGACCAACCATCCAACCAACCTACAATTTAACACAGCCCTTCAGCCCCCCCCCCCCCCCCCCCCCCCCACGACTACCAGTTTTCCTCTTATATCTCTCATTAGTCATTACCACCGATCTACACCCTTCGTTTTCATCATCGCAAAATGAGAGCAGGCAATTTCAAAATGATTGCGATAAAGCGATGTCAAACTAATCTGGAAATAACGTTATCATCTTCCTGAAATTAGCGAACAAAGTTACGATAATGCGCTTCGAGAGTATGACGCAAAATAAATCTGAAAACTTCGTTTTCATCATCGCAAAATGAGAGCAGGCAATATATCGATGCTCATTACGGTCTAGCTAGTAAGAACAAAAAGTCAACCAAAGATGGCGACATTCCGATATGCTGTTAGTTTCTCAGCACCATCGATACATGTGGTGTATTTCAATTGATACAAAGCCAAAGGTTGGAAATCAAGTCGAATTTATCGATCAAACGGAAAACAACATTGCTAGAACAGCGCCATCTCCTGACAGGGAAATGGAGAGAGAAAGATACATGTTTCATAGATGGAGACAGAAAAAGATACAGACATAGATGGAGAGAGATGTGAAGAGTAAGAGATATTGAAGAGAAATGGAATAAGAATGGGAGAGGGGGAAGGTGTCTATAAATTTGCTTTTCTTCTACATAAATGTATCACAGGGCATTTTATTGCGACAGATGGCACATAAGTTTCCATTGACGTTATAAATGTTTGATATATACCTTGAGTCTATCTCTTTCTTCTCTGAAATACAGTGATGTAGCCAGGGGAAAGAAAGGTGTAAGGTAGGGGGGGGGGGGGGCAGCCAGAAGGGGAAGGGGGTTGGACTGTTGGATCCATACGGGGCGGGCTAAGATGTGCAAGCCAAAAAAACTGGAGTAATGATGCTGTCTATTTATCTACCCAGGAAAGAGGACAGTAGCGTAGCAGTCACACGCCAAACCGAATCCAAACCGACACGAGACCGAATAATTCGGAGACGTGTCGGGGACGTTCGGGGGTGCTAGCGGTTTGATGTCGGGGTGGTATCGGAATTGTCGGTCTCTTTTGTTGTGACTGCTAACCCCAGTTCAGGCTCTTGTCGGTGCCCGATAAAGTGGAAAGTTCGGACTGGTTTCGGTTTGGATTCGGTTTGGCGGTGTGACTGCTACATAAGTTGGGGAAGGAGGGGGCTATTGCAATTATCTCCTGTGATCCTCCTAAGCTATGCCACTGCTGTCATGTGTTTTTTAATTAGACCAAATAACCAGTGTCTGTTTTGCCAGCCAGCATCCACCCACAAACACCTTCGTAAATGATAATTTCTCATCATAAACTAGACGATTTCGTTGAAATATCATGGTTTCCGTGGGCATTCCAAGAACTCGCAGGTAGGGGCTGCCTCCCAAAAATTTGACAAAACAATCAAAAACATTAGGAAATCTGAGCAAAACAAACAAATACACAATGAGTGCCTCCCAATTGAGTGCCCCCCCCCCCCCCCCTCCCCACGTCAGGCCTTACCACGCTACGCCCCTTTGTTATTGGTTACACAATTTTTGCAGACTATATAGGTCATGTTCTTACACAGAGACTAGGTGAATCGTGCAGGGTCTGTGGCGGAGCCAGGGGGTCATGGAACATTAACCCCCCCAAAAAAAATTACAATAAATAAATACAAGTTGATGGAGGCATCCAGGGCTCCGTTGCAGAAGAGAGATACAATCGACTGTATACGTCAGAAGGTTTGCGCATTTCAACCAATCAGATTTGCGCATTTTGTCAAATGATCAGACTTACAATTAATTGCAACTTTGCAATCGATTGCATCTCTTTCTGCAACGGGACCTATATGTTTGTGTTTATTGTTTTATGTGTTTGGGTGTTCGTGTGTTTATTTTATCAATCAAATGCGAGTTTTTAGGTGATATGCTGACCGACACATATCAAAGTAATATCAAAATATATAATCATTAT